>WWET01005603.1:28892-39720 GCA_011038615.1 Limnodynastes dumerilii | reverse complement strand
CCCAGTTCCCCATCATTTGGCCCAAGCCCCCCCCCCCAGGATCCCCATCATGTATTCCTAGCAACCCAGTACTCCCTGCCTGACATGCACGTTTTATGGTCAGCCCCTCATATAGTTTCATTTGTTAGTGCAGCCCCCTCATATAGATTCAGTCCTTTGTGCAGCCCCTCATTTCCTTAGTGCAGCCCCTCATATAGTTAAGTCCTTAGTGCAGCCCCTCATATAGTTAGTCCTTAGTGCAGCCCCTCATGTAGTTAGTCCTTACTGCAGCCCCTCATATAGTTAGTCCTCAGTGCAGCCTCTCATATAGTTAGTCCTTAGTGCAGCCCTTCATATAGTTTGTCCTTAGTGCAGCCCCTCATATAATTAGTCCTTAGTGCAGCCCTTCATATAGTTAAGTCCTTTTAAGTCCTTAGTGCAGCCCCCAATTGCAGCCATATACACTGACACGCTCCTTGGGCTCACATCCGCGGCTCCACGCGCTCTCTGCATTGAAGTGACGCTGGCGTGACCTTGGGGTCACGTCAGCGTCTTTACTCACCTACGCACCACCGCTGGCAGCTGCTGTGATGGAGTTAGTCCCCCGACGGGAGCCGGGTCTTTACTAATATAAGTTTTGTAGGACTCATGCCCAAAGGCTTCAATTGCGCCCACATCAGCTGAGCGCCATCGAAACCTGGGGGATGAGCCCTACAAAACCCACGCTAGTTACGCCTCTGGATCAGCCCCATGTCCTATACAAGGTTCCGACATTAGCAACTCTGGATAGGACGTGCTAAAAATGGGCACTCATTTGAAACATGCATATATGTAATGCAACAGTCTATTTCTTTTTTTTCTTTTACTTTACAATCAAATAGTTTTGAATTGAATTACAATCAAATTAGACACCATGAGGCTGATTCAGAGATGCGATTGCGAAAATATACGCACCTTTGCTAAGATCTTAGCAGGTTCCAGCCCACTGCATAAACAGACACTCCCCTTGCAAACAGCGGTGGATCTTAAACTTAGACCACCATTGAGTTGCCTTAACTATACGCTGTCATTTGGGATCTTAAGTGACGTGGGAGCGTTCATTTAAGATCCTAAGTGTCAGTCCTCGCCCACTTTCCCTCATTTCCCTGCCTCCCCCCGCCCATTTCCATGCAAATCCTTAAGATCTTAAAGATTTGCTGCACTTAAGATCTTAAGTGCTTGCGTGCGATTCAAACCTACGCTCTTAGCGAACTTGCTCTCCTAACCGCTACGTAAACGGCGTTGCACTATTACTACGCATGCGCAGTTTTGCGAATTTTCTAGGATCTTAAATATACGCACCTAAGTGCCGTGGAAATCGCATCTCTGAATCAGGCCCCATATCCATACATACATATCCATTATATTATACATACACTTACACACACATGCCAATTAGCATTAGAAAAATACTAGCACCTGTTTTCGTCTTATTTTTGCTCTTTGGTTCTGTTCATAGTTATTCTGATGGTAATTTAAATAATTATAGAAATCTATATGATGCCATATGATGTCTTCTTTTTAACCAGATATTCTCCAATGTGCAAAGGCTTACCAAATCATTTATTGACCTCTATCTGGCTGGAAATATGCTATTTAGATCTTGGAAGGCAGCAATCTACTGCTCTGATGATGCTGAAGCTTGCATTGACATGAATTTCAATGTAGAGGGGCTTGGTGAACTTGAAGGACGAGGACCTCTCACCGATTTGCTTCCAAATATCTGCAAAACCCTTGAATCATTTTTAGAGCATTGGCTGAACTTCATGAGCAAGAAGAGGTCTCAGTATTACTACCTCAACTATTACACGGCAGAGCAGTTGGTTTACCTGAGCCAACAATTTGAGAGACGGGATATGAGTGAGGAGGCACTTCTAATGTTATCTTTTATTAAACCGGAGTGTGCAAAAATTGACACAATTATATCCTATATCCCAAATAATAGGAAGCGACCTAACCAAATGGCATTTGCTAATAAATTGCAAAACTGTATAAATGTATTGGCAAAGTTGGAGATAATTTGGGAGTTTTCCATGACTCATATAAGTTCATTGTTCCCTGGTTGTTTGGATATAGATGCTCTTGGCACACACCTAAAAGCTTTGGCAGAAATAAATAAGATTCGGGTGGAACGAGATCTTCATCCCAGCTTTCAGCCTGGCCGACCCAATTTGGTTCTGTGTCCTTCATCGGAGATCTTGTCTTGTGCTTTAGCAGTTTACATGCACAGCTTTAAGCAGCCACTGCCAACCTACGATGAAGTGTTACTATGCTCACCTCAGACTACATTTGAAGAGGTGGCCTTGTTTTTCAGGAGGTGCCTTACACCAGGTTACAATGGGAGGAAGATTTATAGCTTGATTTACGCAGATGAACTGAACTATGATACAGGGTACAAATCAGAGCAATTGTTCCAGCAGTTACAGTCACAATATACGGGAGAATACAATCTTATGATCATATGTAACTCTGAGCGAGAGCATTGCTACATCCCCTCTGTGTTCAGCAAGTTCAAAGTACACATGATCCCTCAAAAACCTATAGAAGACATACAACAGTATCTGCAGAAACATTTTGCAGTTACTCCTGAAGTGGTTTCAGCCGCCCATGTGTTTAAAAATGGAATGAGTGCTGGAATTGTATCATCCAAACGAGCAGGAGTTGGTAAGTTTTTTTTACCCTGCAATTAGTTAATAAAGATGAATAATTCATTGTCTGGGTTAAAGGGTTAAAGAATACAAATATTTATTACAAAATAAAAGTAAAATAAAAAGCATAGAATCTAACCAATACTGTACATAGAATTAATTCTGATCTTTCTCTGACTTCCACCTCAGAGTGTGTGATTATATAGTTTTAGCTTTGTTATAGTTGTAAATAATAGAACAATAGAAACATAGAAAGTGACGGCAGATAAGAGCCACATGGCCCATCCAGTCTGTCCATTTGTTTATTTAAAACTATACTGACCCTAGACCTTATTTACCTTCAATTTATTTTGAGATTTAGGATATCCTTTTATTTATCCCAAGCATGTTTACACTGTTCTACTGTGTTAGCCTGAACCACCTCAGATGGGAGGCTATTCTATAACAATAGATCATTGAATCATTGGTCCATAAATTATAAATATATATAATACAAACATGACTTTTCATCAGCATCAGGCTTCAGACCCATCTTATCAGAAATGAAGTCAATAATTAATACATAAAGACATACATGATTGCGGCTATACAGTATAGAGAGCACACCAGTGATGGCGATACAATACAAAGAGCACAGCATAGTTGGCTATATAGTACAGAGAGCACACATGTGACCATTATAGAAGATCTGCTATTTTCAATCAACTTATTGCTTAAAGCAACCTATTGTGTTACATAAAAATAAACACCACATAGATATGCTACTTATATGTTTACTTTGGTGTTGGTTTATCCAGGTTATTGCTAATACAATAATCCTAAAGAAATAGGAAATAAACTTGAAGCCATGATTTTAGAACAAATGACCTGACTGACACCCCTTAGGCTAGAATATGTAGGGCCAGATTTACTAAGCTGCGGGTTTGAAAAAGTGGAGATGTTGCCCATAGCAACCAATCAGATTCTAGCTGACATTCTCTAGCATGTAATAGGAAAGTGAGAGCTAGAATCTGATTGGTTGCTATGGATAACATCTCCACTTTTCCAAACCCGCAGCTTAGTTAATCTGGCCTGTAATGTACATTGCTTTGTAGAACTAGAAAACTATGATATAACCTGATAAACTTATTTTTTATTATTATTCCAGGAAAATCTCTGTATGTGAAAAGGCTTCATCAAAAGCTTCTCACAAAATACCAGAGTAAAAAGCCTGTTCTTAAAATAATCCGCCTGATTAAACCTGAAGTGGATGAGAATAAAGTGCTGGAAACACTGCTTCCTTTTGTAGATGGCAAGCTAAAGAATTGTCCTATAATATTCCACATTGACATCACATCTTCCGTAAGTAAAGTAATGGGGTTTACTGAGATGCCCAACCCAGTAGGAACAACATGGAGATTTTCATAGATTACTGGTCTGTTGAGGTGGTTTTACCACATGGGAATACAGGACCTGATTCACAGTTAAGAAGCTGCTGCTACGTAGAATTTAGGAACGGGGATCCATTTAAGAGCGATTCTCAACCCTGCTCTTAATGAGATAAGTAAGTGCCAGGCCAAGTTCAAAAGGAAGTTAAGAAAAGTGAGTGGAGGGAGGCATACAAATGGAACAGACAGAGTTCGGTTTTCTAAGTACGTACGTACGTTAGCAATTTAAGAAGAGACATACGCACGGGAAGATAAGGCTGTCTTTGGCCTTATTAAGTCAGTTAAGAACACAAATAACAAGGGCGTGTCAGGGGAGTTGCCTTGCAACTTGGTGTGTATAATTGCGAACTTATCTCCTTCTTAACTGTGAATTAGGTCCTCATTCCTTAGCTTTATAGCTAAAATTTGTCAGTGACTCCAAACTATTATTTTTCTTAGTTTTTTTGGCAAGTTTCAAATTTCCGAATAAATACTGTTACAGACATTGGGTCGGATACTCACCTACGGCCGACAGGGACTTACGCAAGTCAATTGTGTAAGTCCCCTGTCTGGGAACATCTGTGCATGTACTTATGATGAAGGGGCAGACCCTTCAGTTACAATGACTGTATCCCCGCCATGTAGGCGAGGATAGCCATGTAAATGAGGGGGCGGGGAAACCCCATTACCACTAGGTCTTCAGCCATATGGCCACAGACTCAGCCGTAAAAGTTAAGGTGTTCCACGCAGATCTGTGTTTCATCCACATGCAGATCCATGCTTAATTACTAATGCCACCCACAATGTCTCTTTAACATGCCTGCCCCACCCCCTTTTCGTGGTTTAGTATGTGGAGGGCATGGCATGTCATGTGCTGAATTCCCTTCCGTATATAAGGAAATCCTCTCCAGGAAAATCTGCACACGCATGAACAGTACATGTGGCTTGTGTAAGTCACCTAACATTATTAAGTCTGTATTTAGCTTATTTGAAAGCACGAGAGTATCAGTTTTATTATAAATGACATTTTATTGTGGTATCCCAGACATACCTGGCACTGTTGCTAAATTATTGTTTGGAGTTCTATTTTGTTTTCAACCCATATCAAAGTGTTTTAATATTTAAATAGTAATTAGGAACTGGATCTAGACTCTGATTACAGGGCGAGTGCAGGGTGGGTTACTATTTAAATTTTACAGTGTTGGTGTGCTGATCTAGCTGGCTCTATATATCTTCTTATTGCATCTCTGCTATTGTGATATTCCATACAAACACTGCTCTAATAGGTCATTCTATTATAATAAAAAAATTAGGGGGAAACTGAGAATGCACTGGGTAAAATAACCTTAAATATTAAAATACATAAGTGCACATAAAAAGCTCATACGGCACAGAGGGTATGTGTAAAATTAACAAATACTGGATCCTAATCCTTCCTCTAGCCGGTCACAACCCTTGATATGTGTGAAAGCTGCTATCATCTCCCCATCATCTTCTCTGCTCCAAGCTACACGTTTACTTCCTCTAGACTTTCTCTGTATGCTGTGTGACACAGGCCAGGCCCTGTGTATATATATATATAAAAGCCATTACCCAGTGACCATAATCTTCTATCTTTAAAATAAAAGTCAGATAATTAGTTACAAATATCTGCAGATACATGATAAGCCACATGCCACTTACAAGGTTTCTCTGTTAGGTGGTCCTAACTCTAAAAATTAGAGTCCCAACTTTGGGTCATATATCTTTTTAAATTGAGAGCTCAGCTCCTGCAGAGGTCTCCAAGTCCCCAAAGCATTTAGAATATCATACAAATGATCAAAAAAAATTTAACTGAATCAAAAATGTATTTAAAAAATGTATAATAATAAAAGCATATATAAATAACACAATGAATACATTAATACACAAGATACATGTGTAAAGTGCATAAATTACATCACAATCTATGTTAATAGAGGCAACGTAGTATAGCACTATATACATTCTCTAACAATCCAAAAACACCAGGGAAGCTAGAATCCACCTGATGCTCCAGGGGCTAAAGCAAGAAAACTTCCAGACAAGCTTAGATGGAAAGCGGCCAATGGAGAACCTCTGGTGCTGGTGCTGGCAGGAGATCTGTTGGAGGATAGTAGAATGTCTGGAAACTCTTAACGCATTTCGAGCTGAGCCCTTTCTCAATAGTGTTTCTAGTATTGGTCATATTAGATTGTGGGTTTATTTTTAAAACTTTCTTTCCCCCGTATTACACATATTTTATTACCCTGCGTTCCTTTATTCATAAAATATGCCATAAAACACAAGCCTTTTAATTAAAAATATTAAAAAACGGCCCAGGTGTCTAATCCATTGTTGTCCTTTACACGAAAGTTAACCCCTTCTCATCCTACGGAGCAAACTCAGCTTTCAAAAGTGCTTCTTAAAGAAACCTGCTATCCATATCCCCATATTGCAAATACCCCTTTTAAGAACCATGGAACATCAAAGTGATCGTTTCCATACATATACCCCCGATAATCGTTGATCCATAAAACCAAAACTAGTTACCGAGTCATCAGTTACTGGGTAGATATTACAGGCACATCACTCGATTCATGGGTCTCGGTGAACAAATTCATATATACAGCACTTAAACACAATGGGGTAGATCCAGAACTTTTAGACCGCATATACGCAATCTACGTATCGAAATGATACGCAGATTACATACAATAGCTACTACGCATGCGCAGTAGCTATTGTTTATTGAATTACGTCCGTCTATGGAAGACGGACGTAGTTCTGGATCCGGCCCAATGAGGTAGATTCAGAACTACGTACGCCTGTGAATTTACGCTAGCTGCCAGCATAAAAGTGCCCATTAGTACTTACTGCGCATGCGCGCGGCAGATACGCCACGTAACTGAGAGCGTAAGGGCCAGTCACGTATCATCATCGTAACTACGTACGAAGAGGTGTGCCAGCCATACAACACCCGGAGGTGGAGGTGAGGCATTTAAATCGTACAGTATGGGTGCTTAGGCGCATAAGTACGTTCAACCATTACGGCCGAAAGGAGTTTCGATTTTAAAAGTTAAGGTAGGGTTTGGAAAGTGTAAAACGACTAAAGAACGTGTGACCGAGGGGAGTGCTTAGGGGAGTGCATAGTAAATACGCTACGCTAGGAAATGTAATGGAAACACTCTGGATCTGGCCCAATAATAAAAATAGTCAGTTCTATCCCTTATGTATATAACCAAACTGGCCATAATGATGGCCAATGTCATACTCTACCCGGTGTCTGTATCGACCATCTTATCCCTACATGGCCCTTGAATGCCATAAATCCTATCTTTTATGTGTATCTAAGATCCAACTCAAGTAAAGTTACTCTTAGGACCGCCGAGTACTTCAAGCACCATAACCTACCCGGCGTCCATAGTCACCTTTGTATCCAGGGGCAAACTCACTCCTATCCGCTATGAGGGCTCTCCTAATATTTGACCTAGAAGAACTAGGTTTTAATACTGTGAGTCATTTCCTAACTACCCATTTGAGTATATCATATCTATATATGCATAATGGAAGTACTGGGAGCGCTCAGAATAAAATGTTACTTGTCTCAAAAGTCCACAGTTTATAGGACCTCTTGGTTATGTGATTGAGCAAGTTCAAATAGCACTAGGTCCAAATATGATGGCCGCTGCTTTCCCTTTATATTGTAGATGGCTCCTCAAAACCAACCAAGATGCAGTACATAAAGATAGAAGACAGGGGGCGCCAAATAGTACATTAAAGTTTAATTAGACAATGTATAAAAACATATAGGTCAACTCGTACCAGATAGATAAGGGTTTCAAGCATATACTGATATCAAGTAATATCACCAGAGTCACCACATCAAGCACGACCGGTGTCCCAGACGGGCTCAAGAGGACAGATGGCATTAGCAGACACTTGGGGATATACTTAAAAAATCCGAACCCACGTGCCTACGCGTTACGTTGGAAGACTTCATCAGGGAGGTAAAGTGTGGGAGGATGTACGTGAATTTAAAGTGCCAGGAAACACACTAGCGCCAATCAGCAACTATGCTGAAGATATATGCGGGAAGGTAAGTGCACCAGATAAAATGATCGGGGCCATTGCTGGAAGGGCAGCCTTTTGATCCCAGACGAGTACCGCAAATAGCGGGTCCCTGGTCACAACGTAATAAGTTCAAATATGTAAACAGACCTACGCGTGGTTCAAGAATCAAAATAAAGGATCGAGTCATCAGTTACTGGGTAGATTACAAAAAAACAATATGACTCATATGTTGCCAGGTAAAACATAGTAGAGAGGCAAGGGAAAACCATTTAAATGCATAAAAGTTGCATAACAGCAGCAACATCCCGAGACATAATTATAATTACTAAAAGACAATTGGTAATAACAGTTTATAATGACAGTACCTATAAAGTTAATTATGATAAATAAATAATTAACAGTTAAAAAGTTATGATAAATAAATAATTAACAGTTAAAAAATATTTAACAGTTAAAATATGTATAAAATGACCGAACAAAAGCGATAGAATAAATGAGATAAGATAATATAATATACAATATTATAAGAAAGGAGTGATGTCGTAGCCTTCATTTAGGCCATTTGGGGTGAGGGTGTCAAGAGTAAGAATCCAAAAGGATTCACGTTGAGCTAATTTCTTTAGTCTATCACCTCCTCTAACATCTTTCTCTACCAACTCAATAGCCTTTATTTTTAAACTATCAGGGTTAGCCCCGTGGCTTTGGGTAAAATGCCGGGGGACACTATGATAGGCTACGTTGTGGAAAATGTTGCAGAGGTGTTCCAAAATACGTATCTTAAGGGGTCTTTTTGTCATTCCCACGTATTTTAAGCCGCAACCACATTCAAGAAGGTAAACGACAAACATACTAAGGAAATTCATATAACTTTTAATAGGAATTTTTTTCGTTCCTTTTGAATTAGTGAATTCCTTCTTATCTCTATGTGCGTTTACACACTTCACAGGATCCACATGAATAAAAGCCAGATGGTCTAGGCAACAAGGTACTGGTGGTTTATGTTTCAGGTTCTAGATAGCTAGGGGAAACCAGTGATTTCACACTCCTGGCTCGTCTGAATAGAACATCTGGATGCTCTTTTAATCTAGACGATGACACTGGATCCAAAGATAGAATGGGCCAGTGTTTCATCAAAATATTTTTTATAGCATACTCTTTGTTAGGAGGTGACAAAGGGACAAAAAATAGAATTATCCTGATTATAGTCTTGTTTAGATTTATCCTTGTACGACAGCAAGGATGTCCTATCAATATGCAAGGCCCTTTGATAACTGGATTCTACAAGACTAGGAGGATAGTTACGTTCCCTGAAACGTTCTTTAAAGATGCTAGCTTGATCAACAAAATCAGCCTGTTCAGAATAGTTCCTATGCAACCGTAGAAACTGTGAAAACTGAATTTTTTTAGTTGACAACTTCCATAAGAGAGATAGCTGTTACAGTCTACAGTTTTTATAAACGTAGAAGTTTTCAAACCTAATGGTGTAACTTCAATCAGAAGATCTAAAAATTCTAACTTTAAACCCCCAAAGGTGGCAGTGAATTTTAACCCTAATTCGTTAGAATTCAGGGTATCCAAAAAAGTAAGAAAGTCTGACTCTGTACCCTCCCAAACCAACAAAATATTGTCATTATAACGATAGAAATATTTAATTGGAGAATGGGGACCAAGGGGGTACACATATTTCTGCTCCAGCCACCCATATAAATATTAGCGAAGCTGGGAGCAAAAATGGTCCCCATTGCGGTCCCCAAGATTTGGAGGTAGTAAGATCCCAAGAACGTAAAATAATTATGTTCTAGGACAAAGCGAGCACAGTCCACCCAAAAAGTTTTTTTACAATCAGAAATTTCAGGATCTGTATTAAGCATAGCTCTCAATAGCTGCAAGCCTAAGTCGTGCGAAATCGACGTATAAAGAGCTTGCATCAATAGAACACAGATTATAAGAGGGACCCCACTCAATCCCTGCCAGGGTTTGGAGTACATTTGTTGAGTTTTTTAAGTATGACTCTAACTGGGGTACGTATTTTTTTATATTAATTTCAACATTTTCAGACACACGTGTGGTTATACTGTCGATCCCCAATACTATCGGGTGACCCGGGGGATTAAGGGGATCTTTATGCATTTTTGTGAGGAAATAAAATGTGGCAATGCTGGGAGATTTATTTAACAAATAATTAAATTCATTCTGGGAGAGAATTCCCAAACGTAGACCTTCATTAAGTAGTACCAATCTTGGATAAAAGATGCAGTGGGATCTTTATCTAGTCTCCTGTAAAATACAGGGTCATGTAGGAGGCGTAGGGCTTCCTTCACATAGGTATCTCTGTCGAGAATTACCCCCCCCCTTTATCAGCCTGTTTAATTACAATGTCTTTATTGGACATAAGTTTTTTTAAGGCTTTTGATTCATTCAAACTCAAATTCTTTTTAATGGAGGTTGAGTTAAAAATCTGAATTATTAAAATCTTTTTTAACAAGCTCTGAATACAAGTCAAAATACGATCCCTTGCACTCTAAAGGATAAAATTTAGATTTCATCCGTGAGTCATCTGGATTAGGCTAATTGTTAACCGGGATCTTGTTCCCTAGCTTCGTAAAGTGCCCTTTTAGGGTTAAGTACCTTATAAATTTGTTAAAATCAATCATAAGATTAAATCTGTTTGGACTACAAGTAGGG
>WWET01005603.1:4899-18572 GCA_011038615.1 Limnodynastes dumerilii | reverse complement strand
TGTGACCAGCTAGAGGAGGGTACCATTTTTCAAAAGAAAAGGTGTAATAGAACACGAGGGCATGGATATAAACTGGAGGGTGGTAGATTCAAAGGAAATGTGCGGAAAAATTACTTCACTGAAAGGGTGATAGATAAATATTCTATTCTCCCATCTGAGGTGGTTGAGGCCAATACAGTAGAACAATTTAAACATGCTTGGGATAAATATAAGGGTATCCTAAATTGTAGCCCCAATTGAGGGTAAATAGGGTCAGTTTTCAATTACTTCACTGAAAGGGTGATAGATAAATGGACTATTCTCCCATCTGAGGTGGTTGAGGCCAATACGGTAGAACGATTTAAACATGCTTGGGATAAATATAAGGGTATCCTAAATTGTAACCCCAATTGAGGGTAAATAGGGTCAGTATAGTTTTCAATAAACAAATGGGCAGACTAGATGGGCCATGTGGCTCTTATCTGCCGTCACTTTCTATGTTTCTATGTTTCTATGTTTCTATATGTTATGTCTTTGATAGTAACTATTACAATTGATGATTCTTAAAAACACTGGATATCTTTCTGCATATTCTTCATCTAAAGTTGTGTTTGCAACCACTGAAGGAATACAAATGTTTTTGTATATGGTGTGTTTAACCTCTATCTATCTATCTATCTATCTATCTATCTATCAGATCCTCTTTTGATAAGTTTTGATACGTTTTTTGCAAAGTTACTAATAGTTGATAGTCTCTATATAGAGGCTCTTTATACATTACAAATGTTATATTTATTATTAAAAGATTTATTTTTATTTATTTATGAACACAAAGCTTATTATTTTTTCAGTCTCATATTAAACTGATGAGACTAACTTTTAATATACACCTGAAGCTAAAACCTGTGATTGGAGCAGGGCTCTTTAAAAGAGAAATCTTTGCAGACCCAAGCTATATCCCTTCTGAAGAAAGGGCAATACTGCTGTGAAACGCATCATGGAATGTTTATAATTTGGCTTCTAAACTATGCACTTGGGCACTTTATACCGTGAGAAGAATTATATTTAGACATAGTGCCTGTTTCCATCAGAGCTTTCTTTCTGGTACCACTAACAAATCAATTGTACAATACGGGAAATTTTCTACAACCCAAAGGAAAAGAACGCAGCTGAAGTACAGAGCGTATTTCCATGAAAACGTTTTCCAGCAGGCAAACTCAATAGTCTGTACAAGTGTACCAACTACCTTGCAAATATTTCCCTGTTTGCTAAAGTGGAAGTGGTAAGCTGGACTGCTATTTTATCCAAGTTTTTCCTCATATAAATTGGATCAATAATTTTAACATTGATATCCTGACTATATCTACAATCGGAATACTAAAGATTAATTCTGGGATAGACCTAATATAACTCATATACAGCTCTATTCCTTCTCATCAACCAGGTGCAGGTCGGATACAATTTATGAATGACCATTTTTCCGATAATAATGGACATGGTTTGGTTATGGTGTACTGCAACGTAATTATGTTGGTTCAGAAGCCTAATACTAATATAACTCTATTTTATCAATAAGTTTGGGTTTTTTTAATATCATATTTTGCTACTTATTTATGTGTAGAGGTGTCAAATCAATAAAATGATTAAATTGGTTTTAGATAAGCTTTGTGTTCTATTTATTATTATTTTTAGTGCTGATCAGTATCTTGTGCTGTTTTGTTTATATTGAGGTCTTTAGGCAGAGGACCTAACCGATTTCTAGCAATTTTTCTCACTTTTTATTTAATTTCAATTAATTTAGTTAAAATGCTGTGCTGTTATTGGTCCCTTTTTGTTGTAATAAATAATACATAAATAAGCAGATAAATAGTAGTTGTGGTTCATAAAAGAAAAATTATCAATATCTAATATGATATAATTTTCTTTTTTTCTACAGGTGAACAGTGGTATTTCAGAATTCCTGTTTAAGCTTTTGGTTTTACAGTTCCTCATGAATTCTGAGGGGAGAATTTGGAAGCGTCTTCCCAATCACCTGTACATCATTGAGATTTTGGAGTCCTCAAATACAATGTTTAGAAAACCTTTCAAATCTGTAAGATATCATTTGGTTTCATTCAAGTGTAAAGCAATGGCTTTCTATTCTGTAGTCCATTGAATGAGTTCTGTCTAATGTGAACTGAATATAATCACCCTGAGTATACTTCTCAGGTATATGTTCCATTCAGGTCTCTTTGACCATGCAGACATATTTAGCATTAATATACATAAATAATGCTTGCAATACTGTTCACTAACTGTTTCTTAAAAATTCTTCAAAAAACTAATTTTATAGTTTATTTTCCATTTTGTTTCCACCTGAAACTTGCTATAATCATATAAAACAATGCAGCTACAAGATATCCTTCCCCCTCCTTTAATGTAGTTAGGAAGGCTTCATATGTTTTGGTCCAAGATAATTCCCTTCTGAAAGGCGGTGTATTACCTTATTTTTGCTTTTGCCAGAGTGCTCAATTTGACCACTACTCGTACAATCTGTGACTCATCTGGCACATTCTAAATATAGCTAGACACTCGGGGCCAGATTTACTAAGCTGCGGAAAAGTGGAGATGTTGCCCATGGCAACCAATCAGATTCTAGCTCTCATTTTTCTATTACATACTAGAGAATGACAGCTAGAATATGATTGGTTGCCAAGGGCAATATCTCCACTTCTCCAAATTTGCAGCTTCGTAAATCTAGCCCTAGATCTATGCTGGAATAGACTGATTCCCATGTTCGAGCATTATAATGCCCCTGCTGCCATGTTTTTCTGTGTCAGTGCAAGTGGTCCTCTTGCCCACATAACTGCTCTAACCATGCTTTCTTCAGTTTGTTTGAAATGTTGATTTGTATTAATTTATTTTTATTTAATACTATATAACAATACTATTATTTTTTGCAGGTTCCTCAAGTGGTACAAAACCATTTAATCAACTTTTTTCCCAAGATATTTTGTTGTTCACCAAAAGAGATCCTAACAAGAAACACAGAAGATAATGTAACAGGAGATTGTGGAGATCCAGGAATGGATATTGAAGAATTCCATAGTGAATGGTTCCAGAGACCTTACCAGTATCTGATTTGTTTTGATCAGAGACAAAATCTAGATACATTTGTTTACTCAAATGATCATATAGAGAGAGATCCAATGAGATGTCTGCAAATTCTTCTTCTCTACTGTGGAATAATTGATCCTTCGTGGTCTGAGCTCAGAAACTTTGCACGGTTTTTAAATGCGCAACTGGAAGATTATGAAAATTCAGTTTTCTGTAATTTAGAGTTTGTTGGGGATACTCTGCAAGGGTTTAAACAGTTTGTGGTCAACTTTATGATACTGATGGCAAAAGACTTTGCAACTCCTTCTTTACATATTGCAGATCAAAGTCCAGGAAGACAAATTATTAACTTTGAAGGAGCTCAGGAACAAGACCTGGCTCCTTTCTTAATGCGTAAAAAGTGGGAATCTGAGCCACATCCCTATATCTTCTTTAATGATGACCATCATTCAATGACATTCCTTGGATTTCACCTGCAGCCAAATAAAGATGGAGGTGTGGATGCCATCAATTCCAGAGATAACAGTATAATTCGGCAAAATATCATGTCCTTGCAACTATATAAAGGCTTGAGACATCAAAGAGTGCCATTCAATATAGACTTTGACAGTTTGCCCAGAGATGAGAAGATAAGCAAATTATGTATGGTGCTGGGAATTCAGTGTCCAATTAATACTGATGAAACCTATGAGCTTACCATGGACAACATTCTCAAGATTCTGGCCATTAAGATGAGGTTCCGATGTGGCATTCCGGTAGTGATCATGGGAGAAACTGGCTGTGGAAAAACCAGACTCATTAAGTACTTGTGCCATTTGTGTAAGGTTAGTGATGAAACAGAAAATATGAAGCTTGTAAAGGTTCATGGAGGTACCACTGCCGAAATGATTTATAAAAAAATTTTAGAAGCACAAGAACTTGCATGTTTTAACAAAGAGAATGGATGTGATACAGTATTGTTTTTTGATGAGGCAAATACAACTGACGCCATTAGTAGCATCAAAGAAGCTGTGTGTGATCACACAGTAGAAGGGGTGCCACTAAAAGAGAACTCTGGATTACAGATCATTGCAGCCTGCAACCCTTATCGAAAGCACACAGATGAAATGATTAAACGCTTGGAATCAGCTGGTCTTGGTTATAGAGTTAAAGCAGATGCAACAAAAGAAAGACTTGGGTCGATCCCATTAAGACAGCTTGTTTATCGTGTGCACGCATTGCCTCCTAGCATGATGCCTCTCGTATGGGACTTTGGGCAGCTGAATAATGACACTGAGAAGAAGTACATTCAACAAATTGTTCAACGTTTAGCCATAGAGATACAGCTCTCAACTAGTGACATCCAGTTATTAACGCAAGTTCTCTCAGCTTCTCAGAGATACATGAGGAGTAAAAAGGATGAATGCAGCTTTGTAAGCTTGAGGGATGTAGAGCGTTGTATCGAGGTCTTCCAGTGGTTTTTTAAGCATCATGACAAGCTGCTGAAACATCAGAAAGACTTGTTTCAGAAACGAGGAGAAAAGTTGTTTAGTGCGAAAAATAAAGTAGCATGGTCTCTGGTGCATGCTGTTGGTGTCTGTTATCATGCATCTTTGGAAATCAAAGAACCCTATAGAGATGCCATATGTGACCTTTTTCCAGAGCCCTATAAGGACCAAAACTCAATTTTACATGAAATAACTGACATTCAGGATCTCTTCTTAGCCGAAGTGAATTTAAGAGATAATATTGCAAGAAATCTTGCTTTGAAGGAAAACTTATTCATGATGGTAATCTGTAGTGAACTTAAAATTCCATTATTTCTTGTTGGGAAACCTGGAAGCTCAAAGTCCCTTGCAAAAACTATTGTTGCTGATGCCATGCAAGGACAATCTGCTCATACAGAACTTTACAAAGACCTTAAACAAGTCCACTTAGTATCTTTTCAGTGTAGTCCTCACTCAACTCCAGAAGGTATCATAGGCATATTCAAGCATTGTGCCCGTTTTCAGGAAGGAAAGCATTTAAATGAATATGTATCAGTAGTTGTACTTGATGAAATAGGCCTTGCAGAAGACTCTCCTAAAATGCCTCTGAAGGCACTTCACCCTTTGCTGGAGGATGGTTGCATTGAGGATGATATTTCACCACACAAAAAGGTTGGGTTTATTGGCATCTCTAATTGGGCACTTGATCCTGCAAAGATGAACAGAGGGATTTTTGTATCTCGTGGAGATCCTAGTGAACAAGAACTTACTGAAAGTGCAAAGGGAATCTGCTCATCTGATAAGTTAGTCCTTGGCAAAGTGTCCTCAAACTTCCATACCTTTGCAGAGGCTTATCATCGAGTTTGTGTGACTCAGAAGAAAGAATTCTTTGGTCTACGTGACTTCTACAGTCTGATAAAAATGGTTTTTGCTTTTACCAAGCAATCTCAGAAAGAGTTGACACTTAATGATATGGCTCGATCTGTCCTTCGGAATTTCAGTGGAAAGGAGGAAATTAATGCTTTGGAGGTTTTTGTGGGACAAGAAAAGAAAAATATACCTGATATTAACACAATAGATTTGGTGATGGAGAACATTAAAAGTGACATTGATAACTGTGAATGTCGTTACTTACTAATACTGACCAAAAACTATGCTGCATTACAGATACTTCAGCAAGCCTTTATTAAGGAGAACCAACAGCCTGAAATCATTTTTGGGTCCAGCTTCCCAAAGGATCAAGAGTATACTCAAATTTGTCGAAATATCAATCGTGTTAAGATTTGCATGGAAACTGGAAAAATGGTCATACTTCTTAATCTCCAAAATCTGTATGAAAGTCTGTATGATGCATTAAACCAATATTATGTCTATCTAGCTGGACAAAAATATGTTGACTTAGGTCTTGGTACACATCGTGTGAAGTGTAGAGTCCATCCAAAATTCCGATTAATTGTCATTGAGGAGAAAGAAATTGTGTACAACGATTTTCCTATTCCACTAATCAACAGGTTAGAGAAACATTACCTGGATATAAACACATTTCTAAAGAAAGAGCACAAAGGTATTGCTAAAGAACTGGAGGCTTGGGTAGAAGATTTTATCCAACCCAACATCAGTCATTTAATTGTTTCAAATAATCATAGTTACAGCCCTTCAGATGTCTTTATTGGCTATCACTCCGACACTTGTGCCTCAATTGTTCTTCAAGTTACAGAGAGCATGACACACACACAACTTGAAAATGAAACTAAAACACAACTGAAGGAGAAAGCAAAATCTGTCTTGTTGGACTGCGCGACACCAGATTCTGTTATCCGTCTGGGCAGGAAAGAATTGATTGATGAGTATTTTAAAATTCAGAATCATGGTTCCTTACTGGATTTTCTCTCCTGTCATGTGACTTCTGGATATGAAAATAACGCTATTTTTACTGAGGTACTGATATACATATTTTGCTCTCTTGTATATAAATACAGTATACATCTTATGCATCTCAGAGAATTACTATATATGAACATTTGCGGAAAGCAGACATTTTAAGCTCTTATTGTGGCAGTCTGTATACATCCATGTGTTCTTTTAAGAAGACTTGTCTTTACCTTCTCGTACTAGCTCCTCTTCTTTCACTTTAGGTTGACAAGTATTTTTTACTACTTTATTATCTATGAAATTAAGGTTTGTAATATTAAAATTGTAAATCATAATATAGTTCAATTTTAAGTGAATGTAGAAAGCGTAAAATTTAATATTTAAGTACCACATTCCTGTAAAACTTACAAACACAATAGTGATAGCTATGTGCAATATATGTAATACTGTATAATGTTTCTGAAGCACAACTTCACTGGAAGAGTTCAATCGGATAATATTCTGCTATGTAGGAGAAGGGAAAATATGTAGACATTACAGTGACGATACAGTAGCCTCCCGTAGCTTGTATGAAAATCTAGATCCAGAGGGGAACAGGTTTCAAATCCCTGCTGCCAAACTGATATAAAAAGCAACTTGTATTTTAGGTGTCACTGAAATTTATATTTCATTAAATAATAATAATAATAATAATAATAATAATAATAATAAAGACTTTCTAATTTGCCTGTGCATATACATTCTAATTTGCCTGTGTACTACATTTTGAGACATTCTGACCTCAAAATCCACAGACTATCATCTACTTTGTTAATGTTATCTTTTACAACTGGCTATGCCAATCAGCTTATTGCTCAGACAGCCAATCACAGTACAGTATGGATGAGAGCATGATAACATAACTTGAGGCATGGAGAGTATTAGGATTATTAATAGAACTGCATGTATTTTTAATAACATTTTCTGAAACACTATTTGGTCTAGTGGTACTTTGCCCTAAAACTATTAATAAAATAAATGGTACCTCTTTTTGTTTAGATTACCACATTTTCTCGACTTCTCACATCTGCCGATAAGATGATTTTAGAAGCTGAGTTACAGAATCTGCATAACTGCATTGAAATTTTGTCCCTGCAACAGTTTGACACAGAATTCTCATTCTTGAAAAAAGTTAGGTGAGTTTATGGGAGATGTACAGGAGGCTGCTCACATGGAGGGAAATATTAGAAGATTGCTTATGTGTTTTTCATCACAAAAAAGAGTAGATTA
This sequence comes from Limnodynastes dumerilii, assembly GCA_011038615.1. Taxonomy (NCBI): domain Eukaryota; kingdom Metazoa; phylum Chordata; class Amphibia; order Anura; family Limnodynastidae; genus Limnodynastes; species Limnodynastes dumerilii. The sequence goes on along the minus strand of WWET01005603.1, from coordinate 10,890 downwards.
GCTCAAGATTATAATAATCAGACACATGAGGCTATATTTACTAAACTGCGGAAAAGTGGAAATGTTGCCCACAGTAAGGATGCAGGATGAAATATGACTCCAATGCCATCAACATGGTTTAGCCCAGGAGTAACTAATTTCAAGCACTTACTTAAGTCTGGATCCGGCCCTATGTGGCCATTCAGAAATACATGCCACAATTAAATTCTGTACAAGCTTTCAGTGCTGATAAGCATATACTAAACACTGAAGAATATTTTTGCAGTGTACCATGTTTCCTCATTCTAAGCGGCTTTTCCTGTGGATGTTAGATCAGACTTCAGTTATTAATAAATACTGTTCATTCTTCCCAATCAGGAGTTTCCTTGAGAGCTCATCTGGAAATCTAATACTTATCATACAGACCGATTTTGAAGAGGGATCTCAAGGAGCAAATCTTGTTGCATCAGCAAAGTAAGTTTCCATGATCTGTGTTTTCTATTTACCCAACTGAGGAATACATGCAGCATTAATATATGCATAAATTTAAGCAAAATAATTCCAAAAGATAATATAAAAAAGTAATAATGGGGTAAGCAATTTTTACAGACAGAACTTAAAGTTGTGAATGGCAAGTTTTCATGGTACAAAACTGTGTATTATGGTGGAGCTATTCTAATCATCAAGAACATAGAAAGAAATTATATAAGCAAACACTACCACTCCTATCCTACTACATAAACATAAAATCATTTGTAAGATTTGAACAGAAAATCATTCATAAGATTTTTACAATGACCCAAGTACAAACTGCCTTATGTGTTTTGCAAAGTTAAACTACTTGCCGCTTTGCAGTTTACTTAAATTTAAGCCGAAAATCTCATATTTTATAGACTTGACCTAGAACCAGATTCAAACTACTGTGTATTTACTGCAAACATGGAAGTCAGGCAGTCTGAACGGGACAAAAGAATTAACTTCCTTTTCACTCCCCCATCTCGTTCTCCACCATAAACCTACCTAAAGTGTCCTATGCAGATCACTGTAAAATTAGCATTTAGTTATAACATAATTTTAGATTGTTTAATTTATTTTTAATTTCAGGTACTGTGTCGTGAATGAAATAAATAAAGAAAATCTTGAAAATATGTCTGTATTTGTCTATTTTATTACCAAGCTCCCCAGAATGCAAGGAGGGACATCATACGTGGGCTTCCGTGGAGGTAGGGTAAATAAGATGGTTATATGAAAAAATACATATTTTTAGCCATATATAGAAATTACTGACCGGTGGGAGTCCCCGCATAGAAGGATGGTATCGAGAAATAGGGTCAGCCGAAAGTTCCTTTTTGGCTGTCCCTATTTCGAATAGCCATCCATTTTAGAATTTTTTTCCAGAATGGGTGAGTATTGCCGATGCATACTCACCCATTCATTTTCCAAAAGGCTTTCAAAAACGCTGCCGCTTCATCAGTACCCGATGCTTCACCGAACTACCAGAAAGGTGAGTAACCTCTCCAGGGACTTTTAGCCTTAGGGGGAGGGTTAGGGTTATGGTCAGCAAAGGAGGGTTGGGGTCAGGCTGCCAGGAACGTAAGGTTAGGGTCAGGCTGCAAGCAAAGGAAGATTAGGGTCAGGCTGTGAGCAAAGGAGGGTAAGGGTCAGGCTGCCGGGAACGGAGGGTTAGGGTCAGGCTGCTGGGAACGGAGAGTTAGGGTCGGGTTGAAGGGAATGGTGGGTTAGAGTCAGGCTGCGGGGAATGGTGGGTTAGGGTCACGCTGCGAGCAAAGGAGGGTTTAGGTCAGGCTGTCGGGAAGGGAGGGTTTGGGTCCGGCTGCGGGGATAGGAGGGTTAGAGTTAGAATTAGGGGAAGGGTTGGGGATAGTTTTAACACTTACCTTTCGGAGCACCGTTTGGTGTTCCAGGGATCGATTGCTATGCCTCATCGAGGCATAACAATTATTATCCCTGCCAGTTCGAAACTGGAAAAAACGACTCTATCGAAATAGGGCCGTTCTTACCGGGGAACCACACTCATTACTGACATACATTAAAATGTAATCACCTAATTTTCAATGCGAGATACCATATATATTACAAAAATTAGATAATAGATGTTTTTAATAATGTTTTATAAATGTGTGTTACAAATATGTCCATTTTAAATATCTAGGAGCAGGGGCATTTTAAAAAGTGAGGGGGCCCTTGTGCAGGATTTGTACATTGGTCTCCCCCCCCCCTACCTGAGACAGGGCTGTCCCGATTCGCGGGCATCAAAAGGATCGGGGCCTAACTGCAATGAAAGCCCCATCCCTTTTTCGGCCCCTCGAATAGGGACTGTCCTACTGCAGGGGAAGGGGAGGCTCATTTGGTATCTATTTCTTCCCTCCAGAAGATGTTAGAGGGAAGAAATAGATGTCAAATGGCCCCCCTTCCCCTGTCAACCCTGGGTGCAGGATGAAAGCCACAGGGCCCCTTGTTCTGAGGGGCCTGTGTGCACTGCACACCCTGCACCCATTATAGATACGCCTATGTCTAGGAGTCTATTTGCATGGACCATGTTCTTACCTTTCATAATGGGTGCAGTGCCGTTACCTAATACGTTCTGTTATCTGTCTTTGTCAGGATTGTGGAAGTCTGTACACATTGATGATTTAAGGAAATCCAAGGATATGGTGACAGATGTAACAGGGCTTCAGAATTTCACCATAAGCCAACTGTTCTGTACTGAAGGTAGGTCCAACACATGTGAGGAAATTCTTGGGAAAAGTTATACGATGTCCAAACATGCTTTTTGCATGGAACCAACCATCTGATTAAAAAAATTTATTTGAGAAATTCCAAATGCTAACCTGTTTTAAAAACTGACCGTTACTTTGATGGATAAATTTTTAAATGATGTAATACAGTTTTTTTTGCATGGACACAACAATGGCTGATTTCACAGAAACTGAATGACCAGTCACCTGTAGTTGTGTTTGTGCAACAATTTGTCATAATCATATGGATTCTTAGGGTGATGTTCAATGCTGCAAAGTAAGTGGTAGTTTGAATTTAGGGTGTCCCATAAGGACACCTACCATAATGCAGTGCCGTAGCTAAAAACTTTAGCGCCTGGGGCAAAAAGGAAAAATGGCGCCCCCTGACCCTGGTTCTCAAACCAATTTAATCTCATATTTGAACTCACTGGCGCCCCTCTTAAGCTTTGTGGTCTGAGTGGCCACCCCTATTGCACATCCCTAGTTGCGGCACTGCCATAATGGATTGGAATTTGTGCACTTTGAACTGATTCCTGTGTTTGTGCTGATTTATTTGAATACCCCCTTAAGAATTTGTAGACAGAAATAAAATAACTGTGCTGTGATACTACTGATGTCTGATGACAGCACTTATAAATTATCTTTAATTTTATTAATATTATGGATCTGGATCCAGACCTATGAAAATTGGGATTTCCCAGTCACTAGGATCAGAAAATGCCTGCTTTTTGCTGTCTGCACATATGGATGCCAGAGTGCCAGTATCAGAATGAAACCATATGATCCAGAGGTCCAACTTGAAGGATAGTTGCAAGTGCAAGGCCAGGGTTTAAGCAAAGTATTCTTACAGTATGGACATGCCTTATGCTCACTGCTATATAAAGACTTCCACATAGTTCCCATTGCATGGTAAATTTTAAGGCAGGGGCCAGGGCTCGGAAGGCCTGGCAAGCAAGGGGAGTGGAAGGCTAGATGCAGCAGGGTTCCGACATCTCCCACTGGTGCTGCGTTTGGAACTCCAAACACTTTGCTGATAAAAGTCTGGATCCGACCATTATAATGTTTACAAATCTAAAATGATTTTTGGTATTTTTTCAGAATTGGAAATAAAAGGATTTGCCAAAGAGCATAAAAATCCATTGGACATGGACGTAGATACTGGAGCTAATGATAAAATAAAGACTGAAGCTGAACTAAAAGACCAAAAAACGGAGATAAAAGCATCATCACCCAAATCAGAGCCTGTAAGAACATATTTTTTTGTATGTAATTCATACTGAGAATTATTGAAAACGGACGGTGATTTTACCTGTCAGTGGTAGGGAGGTTATAATGTTTGGGTCTTTTATGATTTTAACCAGTTGACAACAAGATGTTAGTTATGTTTTTGGAGAAAGGAATCCTCTAACATATTTTCAACAATGATCCAGTACATGTTTTGGATATAGTCATATTGTGGACTGAACCATTATTTCTCGAATGTAGCATATTGGGGCCAGATTCAGAAATCAAAATTTCTGCCATTGGATCCCAGAACAAAAGATTTAAAAGGAATCTACAATTTACATTATCACTAAATTATAAACTACTGAGGAGGAAAGGGATCTAGGAGTCATTATTTCATGTGAATTAAAGGTAGCCAAGCAATGTAACAAAGCAATGAGAAAGGCAAGTCAGATGCTTGGTTGCATAGGGAGAGGAATTCGTAGCAGAAAGAGAGAATTAGTGATGCCCCTATATACAGTAGATCTTTGGTACGACCTCACCTAGAATACTGTGTTCAGTTCTGGAGGCCATATCTCCAGAAAGACATAATTACATTAGATGTATATATATATAATTACATGTGCAAAGAAGAGCAACTAAAACGGCCCATGGCATGTGTCACAAATCATACCAAGAAAGGCTAGAGGAGCTAAACATGTATAGCTTGGAGCAGAGAAGGGAGAGGGGGGATATGATAGCAGCTTTCAAATATAACAAGGGTTGTGACCGGCTAGAGGAGGGGGCATTTTTCAAAGGAAGTGGTGTAAGAACACGAGGGCATGAATATAAACTGGAGGGTGGTAGATTCTGAGCAAATGTGCAGAAAAATTACTTCACTGAAAGGGTGATAGATAAGTGGAATAGCCTGCCATCTGAGGTGGTTGAGGATAACACAGTAGAACAGTTTAAACATGCTTGAGATAAATATAAGTATAGCCTAAATCTCAAACTAAATTGAGGGTAAATAGTATAATGGTCAGTATAGTTTTATATAAACAAGTGGGCAGACTGGATGGGCCATGTGACTCTTATCTGCCATCACTTTCTATGTTTCTATCCAGTCGTGAACCATGGAGGGAATGTCTATACTATATATTGCCATAGAATGAATGCTCATTTGCAAATTTAACACAGATTCTCTATCGTGAGGTGTTGAAGTGTCATTACTCTTATACCTAAATGGATCAGAATTCTTTCCCAATCATTTAGCTGATGATCCAAAGGAAATGCACAGAAACTGGTGGAAAATCGGACTTCTGGATCCAGCCCCTGATGGACATAGTGTAGGAGATCATGTGTGTTATATGATGATCTAGTGGTGTTACCATTTTTTGTGATTAATACACCCCAACTTGTTTCTACATTGAAGGTCTCCTCTCTTTGTCCCTCACTGCAGTCTACAAAATGGCTGCACATATACAGATTTATTCATCAGATTGGATCTATCAGAACATTCCCTTTGATAAAAGTTAATACATTTAGTTGGTGTATTTTCTGTTTGCACTCTCTATCCTAATAATAGTAGTTTTGTTGCATATTTACAGATGCTGGACACCACTATTCTCATCCGAAGCTGTGTGCAGAACGCTATAGGGTTGTTAAGAGATGACGAAAATGTTGAGAGCCGTAACACCAGGAGGATCGATATCCTGATAAACCTTTTGAGCACAGAAGATCAGATAAAAGGTGATGTTACATCTATTTATCAAATTTGTGCCTGTTTGCATGCAAATTGTTCTTAAAATTTTTACATTATTACATAATTACACAAACCTGAGTGTGGGCCCCCATTTGTGAACAGCCCTATCTCGGAAGGGCCATTCCCTCCTAGCCAGTTCGGAACTGGCTGGGCAAACGATTGCTTATGCCTTATTTGAGTCATAGCAGTCAAACCCTGGAGCACCATGCACCGAAAGGTAAGTAACTATGCTCTCCCCAACCCAGTCCCTAACCCTCACCCTAACCCTCTCCTCCACAGCCTAACCCT
>WWET01005602.1:68406-87301 GCA_011038615.1 Limnodynastes dumerilii | reverse complement strand
CCGGCGTAAGGAAGGGGCCATACGCCCACACAGGGGCCATACGCTCGCACAGGAGCGTATGGCTGCTTAGCACCTCCCCCCGCCCACCAGCAGTAACGTGAGTGTAGGGATGCTGGAGGACGATCTACGATTGGGCGTTTCTATAGTGACGCTGGGCAACATCTGCCCGGCGCATGCGTAGTATGGCTACAGCCGCCGTAGCTCTGGATCAGGCCCGATGGGAGTAAGTCTACAGTACCTGGTATTTCCTGGGGGTCTCTCTACCAGGTACTAACCAGGCCTATCCCTGCTTAGCTTCCAAGATTGGATGTGTACGGGATAGTATGACTGTAGGGCCAAAAACTCCTCTTTCTTAGGAACCCTGGGCAGGGAGAGACAGACATTCAAGGTATAGATATTAGAGGAACCATTTCAACTCGAAGTCGACATTAAGGCCCAGGGGGATGAGGGATTTTAATAAGAAAATCCATCTAATCTCTGCCTGGGCCAATCTAACACCAATATCGTTCTTCCTCCAATATGGTTTCACACATTGTATTCCCAAAAACCGTTTAATATTTTTTGGTGAACATTGATGAGTTTCTAAAAAATGATTTGACAGTGAATGTTCTTTCTTTCCTTTAGTTATATTATATATATATATGTTCTTGCATCCTTATCTTCAGTGACCTTGAATTCTTACCGACAAATATTTTTCCACAGTTACACTCTAATAAATAAATTACATTTTTTGTATGGCAAGTTATAAAATCATTCATCTTGGAACTCTTATCATTAACATTAAAATCTTCAATCTTTTTTTCCTCCTTTTATTCATTTGCACATTCTGCACATCCCACACCGATGGAAACCCTTGGTGAGCACCCTTCCTTTCTGATCATCATTAAACGTAACACTTCTGACTAGTTTGTTTTTTAAGTTGGGAGCTTTCTTATAGGGATTTAGGTAAAATGGAGCTTAAAACTGGGTCCTGTAAGAGGATCCTCCAGTTTTTCCTAAAAACTTGTTCCATTTTCTTATATTGGTTATTATAATGGGTGATAAATGCTAATTCGTATTTGTTGTTTTGTTTTGAATCCTTTTTATATTTAATTTTATTCTGGGATAATAGATCTTGTTGAGGTATTTTAGATGTTTGTTCCACTAAAGGCAGTATCATATTTTCCTTGTAACTTTTTTCTATAAATTGCTCTGCCATTATATGAGCTTGTTCTCTGAAGACATCGGGCCGGATCCAGAACTACATCCGTCTTCCATAGACGGACGTAGTTTAATGAACAGTAGCTACTGCACATGCGTAGTAGCTATTGTACATAATCTGCGTATTGTTTCGATACGTAGATTGCGTATATGCGGTCTAAAAGACCACATATACGCAAACTACGCATCGAAACAATACGCAGATTACGTACAATAGCTACTATGCATGCGCAGTAGCTACTGTTTATTGAACTACGTCCGTCTATTGAAGACAAACGTAGTTCTGGATCCGGCCCATCATCTTCAGAGCAATTCCTCCTAACTCTTTTCAATTGTCCTTTTGGAACACTCTTTAGCCAGTTACTATGGTGAGCACTTTCCACCGGGATATATGAGTTCACATCTGTAGGTTTTTGAAAAGTGCATGTGTGCAATTTCCCCTCCTTTGGATATATAGACAGATCTAAAAAGTTTACACCAGTTTTGCTTATATTAAAGGATAACACAATATTAAGTAAATTTGAATTTAAAAAGTCACAAAATTTAGTTAGATCAGCTTCTGTACCTCTCCCAGGGTGCCAAGGGCGAATTTGCCAATCTTGTTGTTCTCTGGCAAATGAAAAAAAAAAATGAAATAAAGAGAGATTTCAGCATTAATGCAGTTGAAGTTACATTGGCTCAAGGGGCCTGATCCAGACCTATGCTGTTATACTGAGCGTTCTAACAGCAGCTAACACCCCGACACCCTCCCTGCTTAGAGCCTATTTACACTCCCTTACGCCGGCTGAAAGCTACCCTAACTTCAGCCGGCAAAGGGAGTGTAACTACGCTGGGACGGTGGCATTACTACGATAACGCCGCCCTCCCAGCCTCATTACCCTCCCTCCCTCCGCCTCTGTACACTAACCTAAACATAGTAATGCTGGGGGACGCCCCCTCCAGCGTTACTACGGCGCTGCTATGGATGCCCGATCCATGATCCAAATGTTGCCCGGCGCAAGCGCAGATTGGCTCTTAAGCCGATCTTACGCTGCTGGCCGGCGTAGTAACACCGGCCAGCGTAAGCCTGGATCAGGCCCAAGATCTCATTTTCAGTTCTTTTAAAGTAGGATCCCCGTATAACTAATATGGTTTATGGGACTGTTGGGCTATGTCTGTTATATGGAATACTGGAGGCTGGAAACACATGATGGGAGATACTGGGGTGCTGGGGAGACATGAATGGGAGCTACTGGGGGTCTGGAGAGGCATGATGAGGAATACTGGAGGCTGGAGACACATGATGGAGAATACTGGCATACTGAAGGCTGGAGACACATGATGGGGATACTGTGGGGCTGGGGAGACATGAATGGGGGATACTGGGGGGCTGGGGAGACATGATGGGGAATACTGGAGGCTGGAGACACATGATGGTGTTATGGTACACCGGAATTACCTGACTCAATGACCGGTGTGACCGTGAGGTAAGAGAGGTAAGACAAGGATTTCGGCACACCGGAATTACCTGGGTCGAGGACCGGTGTGGCCGAAAGACAGCAGAGAGACAATTACGAAGTTGACTTCCAGGGCACAGAGACTTTGCTACCAGGTGGTTTTCACCAGAGCCCCTGATGGTGGGGATGGAATTGGCTGCGCCCTCCGATAAGGGGGGCAATATTGTTTTATGGCCACTTGATGAGTACAGGGAGGAAGCCCTTAAACAGCTTAATGACAAAAGTTGTTATTCTAAACTGGTATTTAATCCTATTTCTGACCATTCTGATTTATATCATAAATTGATTTTGACTGCGAGGAATAATAACATAATTTCTGATTCAGATTGTAAATTTTTGGAATGCAAATATCCCAGGGTAGCAACTTTTTATTTGCTACCCAAAATACATAAGTGTAAAGAAAGACCGCCGGGCAGACCTATTGTGTCTGGCCAGGGGTCTTTGACTGAACAGGCATCGAAGTTTGTAGACTTTCACTTAAGATCTCTTGTCACTTCTCTACCTTTGTATCTCCGCGATACCATGGACCTATTGGGGAAACTGAATGATCTACAAGTGAGCATGGATACCATTTTGGTAACATGCGATGTAGAAGCTCTTTATACAAGCATAGAGCATAACACAGGGATTGCGGCAGTTGAATACTTTTTGAAGATGGGTAATTTTAGTGATTTTTCCACTTTTTTGTTGCAATTGCTCAAATTTATTTTGACCAAAAACGTGTTTCTTTTTGATAATGTTTTCTACCTACAGGTGAGGGGGACTGCCATGGGGACGGCCTGTGCCCCCACCTACGCAAATTTATACCTCGGGTGGTGGGAGCAGGCCGTCGTGTTTACCGAGGCCCATGAGGAATATACATCCCATGTCCTCATGTGGCTTCGGTACATTGATGATATTTTCATCCTGTGGCAGGGTTCCCCCTCCCTGTTGGTGGAATTTATTTCTGTTTTGAACTCTAATTCATTTAATTTACGTTTGACTTTAGAGCATAATAGGAAGGCTATCAACTTCCTGGATGTAACCATCAGGATTGATGAGGGTGGGAATGTGACTACCGATTTGTACAGGAAGGCTACCGCAACAAGTTTTGGGGGACAAATTAAATGTGACATGGAGAAGGGCTAAAAGTTTACGCGACAAATTGACGCATAGTCATTTTGTCAGACGTAGAACTAGTAATAAGATAAGCATAAAGGGCTCACATGCTTGTGGAACATGTAAAGCCTGCAGATATATGCTACAAACTCAGTCTGTTACCGATAGGTTCAATCAAACACATATGATATCTACCTTTTTAAATTGTAATTCTGCACATGTCATCTATATCCTTATATGTCCCTGTGGACTACGATACGTAGGGAAGACTATTAGGAAATTTAAAATAAGGTTATTAGAACACATAGGCACCATAAAATCTAGTAAACAAGATTCAGAAAGGTTAAAAAGTTTAACCCCTATAGCACGTCACTTCCTCAAACATCATGGGAGTGACCCTGGTGGCCTAAAGGCCTTTGTGATTGATAAAATCCAAACTAGCCTACGTGGGGGGGACATTGATAAAGTATTATTACAACACGAATGAAAGTGGATGTTCTTGCTAAATACTGTCTCCCCTAAGGGACTTAATGAATATAGTACCTTCTCCCCTTTTCTATAATTGTGAATATATTTTAGGCATGCAATCTATGTGGATTGATGCAGATAGATAACATATATTTTTTGTGTAGAAATATGGGGATTGGAATACTGGTTTAATGCACTGAGTTTGTGACTTTGTATCTGGACTATATATTTTTTGAATATTAAAAAATAGACTAAGGGATTCTACAAAACAGCATATTGAATCATACAACTGTACTGGTGGCTAAAACTCCACCTTTTTTTTCTCTTCTCCCTGAATAATTTCTTCTTTATTTCATTTTAGAAAGGTATGGGTGAACACTTTCTACTTTAAGTAATATCTTATCAGTTTTTATGATTAGAAATTGAGGAGATATGCATGTCATAATTCAAATCTCTCTAGATAATTATATAACATCTTAATAGTACATCTTAAGAATACAAGATTGTTATAACAATTGGACCTTACCTCGTTTGAAAAATAGGCCGTGGTTACTATCTCTAGGCCAATATCAACAAATAAACTGAATACAAGGACCGTTTTTGTCCACTCTGTTTTTATTAGTCTGGAGTTTGGTGGTTCACTGAATTTGAAATACACTGTTATTGCTGATAATAATATACTTTATGTTTTTGATTTCTCCAGCTTTCCGGTACCTGTTTTCTTAGTGAAGCAATCGGTGCTGGAAGATAATTGGATGCTTTCCCTTTAAATATGGAGTGAACTCACACACCTGCAGACGCTCTCTTACCCCCGAAGAAGGAGACGAAACACGTGTCGGGTAACAGGTATCCCGTGTGCACCGGGACCTGTCTTCATCGCATCAGCCTTTCCACGTCATTTGCAGATAGAGCAGGGAAAGGTACGGCCCCGGAACGGGGAGAAGCACGGTCGTGAGGCCGTTAATTACAAATAGGGTCAGATTTCCCTGTTTCCCGCTGTAGTTTAGGGTGCCCCAGTCCCGCTTACCTGACTCTGCTGCTTTTACCTCCCTCCATTTTGCGAGCCTGAGACACAGGAGGGTGAATACCTGCCGTTTCACATTTGGTTAGGGTGCCCTGGTCCCGCTTACCTGACTCTGCTGTTATTACTTTCCTCCACCTGCGAGCCTGAGACACAGGATGGTGAATACCTGCCGTTCCACATTTGGATAAGTACAGGCACAGAGTGCTGTTTCAATATTGCTTGTTTGCATGAATTATTACTATCTAATTTGTGGATTTAAATTGTACTCAGTGCTTATGTGATGTTGCTTGCTAGCACACTCATTTAATCAATTTTTCTGGCACATAGTGCTTACTTTGAAATCTGTGGCAAGTGTCATTATTGTTACAATGTTTCCTTTTGTGATACACTGTATCTGATATACTATCATATTTCTGGCTGGTGCAGCAGCAATGATCCCAGTGGTCGATTTAATATGGAAATCTTTAGCTGATGTGATATGTTTTTAATTTTCATAATATTCGTCACTTTATCTTAAATTTTCTCAATAATGAATAATAAAGATTGAAAAAATTCTTTTATAAAAAACGTGTGGACATACGCTTTCTACTAATATGAGGTGTGCACCTTAGTGACCTTTTTAGTTGCCATAGGCAACCTCTTTCTTTCTCTCGGTTTTCACCAGAGCCCCTGATGGTGGGGATGGAATTGGCTGCGCCCCAGTAGCAGGACGTGCCCTGTTGAATCAGACTTCTGAAGGAACGAAAGGAAACCTGATGTAAACACCCGTAAGAGAAAAAGGGGAAGGTAGAGCAAGCGGGAAGCAGACCAGGCAGGAAGAGACCGACCTGAAACAGACTACACGGAACACTGAACCTGGCACGGCGGACGAAAGGTAAGTCACAGGACCAGACAAGACGGACTAGGGCTTGCATGCGATTACTCATACAGAACAGCCCCCGAAGGTGTAACAAGTACAAACACTCCAGGAAAGGTTAGGTATGTAGGGTAGGTAGGCACAATAAGGAGGGAGAACCAGGGGTAAATAGACAATAGGAAATCAAGGCAGGGACTGAGCAAGGTGAGTGGTCAAACAACGGTCAGATCACTAGGCAAGCACAGGGCAAGGCACTAGGCACACGAGAGATAAAGCAGGTCACAGAACTGACAGGCAGAGCTGTAACCGGCGCCTAGGAAGTGACAGAGTGGGGTTTACATAAGGGTAGGGAGTGAGTGATCGGTTATAGCAGCAGATTCCCTGAGAGGGAAGGAGGTGCTTCCCAAACTGACAGAAATTGCATCCAATAGATCTTCGCAACGTGGAGCGTGCGCCTGAGAGAGACGCAGCGTTCACGTGTAGCTGGTTGCTAGGGGAGCCGTCGGCCGGGGAAGCAACAGCAGAGTGCGCCAGAGCAGGGAGCGAAGGTAAGGAATTAGCTAGCCGTCTGCACATAGCAGCGGCAGCTGTAACAGATGGGGATACTGGAGGGCTGGAGACACATGATAGAGAATAATGGGGGTCTGGAGACACATGATGGGGAATACTGGGGGGCTGGGGAGACATGATGGGGATACTGGGAGACTGGAGAGACATAATGGGGAATACAGTGGAGCTGGAGACACATGAATAGAGAATACTGGTAGGTGGAGACACATGATGGGGAATACTGGGGGTTGGAGACACATGATGGAAAATACCGGGAGCTGGATACATGATGGGGAATACTGGGAGTTGGAAACACATGATGGGGATTACTGGGAGGCTGGAGACACATGATGGGGATTACTGGGAGGCTGGAGACACATGATGGGGGAATACTGGGGGCTGGGGAGACATGATGGGGATACTGGGAGACTGGAGAAACATAATGGGGAATACTGGGAGCTGGGGAGATATGGGGAATAGGGGGAGAGCAATGGGGGATGCAGCAGAGGCCAGCGTACGGAATTTAGCACTAACTCCGGATCGTGTTTATTATTTTTGTTCTGTAGGATAAATGGTTTGGATATTAGCTCTTCATACAATTGATGGGTAAAGGGATCAGTAAGAGTCCCCGGAGGGATGATTACATTTCATTTGAAATACTGATTTCTCCAGCCACTGTTATTGGGAAATATAGCAATGTCTGTATTATATTAATTATGGAACTGAGAAAAGTGATGAGTTTATTATTTATTGAATTCCTTTGAATTTATATGACGGAAAACCGAGACGCTCTATTGTTCTGCAACTATGACAACTGGGAATGCTTCCTTACCGAAACAGACATATACTGTCATAAACTGCGCAATGCGGGACAGCGCTCTCATAGCGGCATTAGCTGCAAGTCACATGATGAAGTCCCCGGATAGATGTGAGAGTGCCCCATGGCAACAATTTTCCTTGGCAAATTCTGGGTCAATCCTCCTGGCGACCATCCAAGATAATAGAAACTAGTGACTTCCAATTGTGCCTGCATCACCCGACCCCATACCCCCACCATAGAAACATAGAAAGTGACGGCAGATAAGAGCCACATGGCCCATCTAGTCTGCCCATTTGTTTATTCAAAACTATACTGACCCTAGACCCTATTTACCCTCAATTTGGGTTACAATTTAGGATACCCTTATATTTATCCCAAGCATGTTTAAATTTAGTAATTTAGTAATTTCAGTAATTTTTCCGCACATTTCCTTTGAATCTACCACCCTCCAGTTTATATCCATGCCCTCGTGTTCTATTACACCTTTTCTTTTGAAAAATGTCCCCTCCTCTAGCTGGTCACAACCCTTGATGTATGTGAAAGCTGCTATCATGTCCCCCCTCTCCCTTCTCTGCTCCAAGCTATACATGTTTAGTTCCTCTAGCCTTTCTTGGTATGATTTGTTACAAAGGCCATGGACCATTTTAGTTGCTCTTCCTTGCACAGTCTCTAATGTATATATGTCTTTCTGGAAATATGGCCTCCAGAACTGAACACAGTATTCTAGGTGAGGGCGTACCAATGATTTATAAAGGGGCATCACTACTTCTCTCTTTCTGCTACTAATTCCTCTCCCTATGCAACCAAGCATCTGACTTGCCTGTCTCATTGCTTTGTTACATTGATTGGCTACCGTCAAGTTACTGGAAATAATGACTCCTAGATCCCTTTCCTACTCGGTAGATTCTAATGTAATGCCATTAAGGAAATATTGAGCCTTTGGGTTTTTATGTCCTAAGTGCATGATTTTGCATTTTTTGCCATTAAACTGCAGTTGCCACACTCTTGACCATTCCTCCAGTCTACCTAGATCATCCCTCATTGTCTGTAACCCACCTGGCGTGTCTACCCAGTTACATATCTTGGTGTCATCTGCAAAAAGGCATATTTTCCCCTCAATACCACAGACAATATCACCTATAAAGATATTAAATAGCACTGGTCCAAGTACAGAACCCTGGGGTACTCCACTGGTTACCTTACCATCTCCAGAAGAGATTCCATTTACTACAACCCTTTGTTGTCTATCCTGTAACCAAGATTGTATCCACGATTGTATCCACGTTTTAACTGCGCATGCGTAGTAACTTTACATTACATAGAATATACGCACGTAAGTGCCTAACGGACGGACTTGTGAATCGCACTTGGTGAAATAGTGAGTAGTGAGGACGGATCGGGGGTGTTGGTGGGTGTTGCCTTGCGACATGCGTGCGTATAATTGCGTACTTTTAAACATTTCTGAATCCGGTGAACTCTCAACTTTAATGACATTTGCCATTCCTGCCATTTAACATGGTTCTGCCCAGGTAAAACTTTCAAATCTTATTTTCAAACTCTGGATCCGATCCATAGTTCATTCAGAGAGATGGTTCTGTATCCAAAAACCTGGAAATGAACTACTGTCGCCTGCCAATATAAAATGACTTTAATAAATCAAGTGCATGTGTGATTTTAGGGTCTGCCCCTAGGTGGCGCTAGTTCCTTGTTTTTCTTATCCACAAGATACCTTAACTGGCTCTACCGTCTATCCTGGCCTCCAACCTACTGGTTTCAGGGGACTTTATGTAATGAATTTAATGAAGAGGTTAATGTATTAAAACAGGTATTGTATTTTTTGTGATGTAGTTGCCGCTATGATGGCCCATTCTTGACACCATTTCAATAAAGAAAATGTAAATCCCAGAACAGGTACAGTGTCGATTGGTCTTATTTCACCAAAGCACCCGTTCTGGTTAGAGTTAGGCTGTGGGACAGAAAGGGTCAGGTTAGGCTGTGGGATGAGGAGGTTAGGGTTAGCGCAGGGTTAGAGTTAGGCTGCAGAGAGGAGAGGGTTCAGGTTAGGGTTAGAGGAGGGTTAAGTTTATGTTGCCGGAAGGGAATGGTTAAGGTTAGGCTCAAGAAAACTTACCTGCCGCCGTTGAACTCTTCGTAGACACTGCAGTCGCGGGAACGATGGTGCGGATTCACAGTTTCGTAGGTTTCGTCTTACGTACGTTGTTTTAAGAATTGAGCTGCTAAGCATGCCTAGTAGCTTATTTACGCTATCTACCTACCATTTCTGTACGTAGATTGCGCAAGCGCGTTCTTTATACAGCGTTTACGCAATCTATGTACAGAAATGGTACGTAGATAGTGTAAATAAGCTCCTACGCATGCTTAGTAGCTCAATTCTTAAAACAATGTACGCAAGACGAAAACTACGTAACTCTGAATCCAGACCGATGCGCTGCAGACTGCTGAATGCTGACAGCAGGTGGCGCTTCAATGCTGCAAAGGGATCTTTTAAAAGACAGATCATCGAAGCAGCGAATTACACCCAGATTTTCATAAAAAAAGTAATTTAATGATATATTAATATCTCCATAAAACAGCACTGTGCATTACAGCGGAATAAGCCTGTGCTAGCTGCGTTGTGATTGGCTTAGAGCTTTAGAACATAACTGTTTGACCAATCGGTGATGTGATGCAAAAGACAGAGGATGGGTGCAATACTGGACTAAAGGGACGAAACCGAATTAAAAACATCGCCATTAAACTTATAATAAAATGAATCTTTGCAGGGAATGAGAACAAAGAACCGAGGAAAAGTGCGGGAAAATGTGAACGTGGATTTACGCAACGATGAAGCACGTGTGCGTATTTTCGCGGGCTTTTTCTTACATTCGATTTTACACTTTAATAAACATACTGACTTACATATTTACACACAGGAGCTGTTCATGTTTAATGTCTGTACACGTTCCTATTTATTAAAACTGTGTTTTATATTCGCAGATGCTTCATTCAGATAATTGCCGCCGATCATCGAATGATTGTCATAATTATATGGTGTTTAGCCTTGTAGCGTAGAAAACGATGCTGTATTAGAGATGATATTTTCTGCTAAAAAATCGCATAAAGCAATCGCAAGTTATAAGCATTAATAAGTTTTGATATGATATATACGTGTCCACAGGACCTGTTCATGTTTAATGTCTGTACGTGTTCCTATTTATTAAAACTGTGTTTTATATTCGCAGATGGTTCATTCAGCTAATTGCCGCCGATCATCGAATGATTGTCATAATTATATGGTGTTTAGACTTGTAGACTTATAGAAAACGATGTACTAGAGATGATATTTTCTGCTAAAAGATTGCATAAAGCGATCGCAAGTTATAAGCATTAATACGTTTTGATATGATATATACGTGTCCACAATTATGCTGATGAACCTCTGAAGTAAGAACAATAGAAGACCCCGAGGCCAATGACGAGCTAAGGATTCAGGATGGTCGTGAGATCTCTCCAATCAACCTGCGCTCGGTTACCCTTTTTGATCTTTGCTGGTAAAAAGCTCTCTGCCTGGGCGTTGGACCCCAGATGACTTTGTATTGACGTCTCGCCAGTGACTGGTCGCGCTGCTGTATCGGGCTGGTCATGCTGCTGTATCGTGTGAAGCTGCATCTTGTTTTTAACCTTTTCCCTGCTGAGATAAAACACACTTTTGTGGGTTGGGCCGCAACTTCGACTCGAATGGTAATTTCAGGTATTAGCGATTAATTGCGATCTACCGCACTGCGTACTTTTGGGGAACACTAACTCAACAAAAGGTACTGGATCCTCTCATGCACGTAACTGAGCTGCCTTAACCCTGCCTTAACTTTTCCTTGCGTATCTCGGGTCGTACATATCGCCTTGTCCTACGTAATAGCCTAACCCTTTCCGTGCTGTACAATTTACACGTCTCCCTCACCCACAATGCGTATATTCAGCTTTTGTAGGGATGCCAAACCCTATCGTATGGAGTTTCGCACAATGGGCCTGATCCAGACCTACGCTCGTGCGTTTTTACGGCAATCGGAAGCGTAAAATCGCCTGTAAATACAATCTGCGCATACGCCCAGTAACTACTTCCTGATGTAACTCGCTGTTTTTCGTAGCAGAGAATCGGGCGGCCTTAAGCATTGCGTATTCACGAAAGAATGGGCGCGTTTATTTTACGGAAGCCGTAATTACGATGTAGATATGGAATGTAGGCGGGGGAAGGTATTTTAAATTGTACAGTATGGGCGTGCTTAGTCTGTTACGAACAGCGCCTAAGTACGAACGAGCGTACTAACGAAAGGAAAAGTTAAGGTAGGGTTCGGTAAGCGTAAGGTGTGGTTTTTTACGGTTCTTCGTAGGGGAGTGTCAGTGGGAGAGTATAGTATTTACGCTCAGCGCTAATACGCACGGGGCTTGTGCGTAGGTCTGGATCAGGCCCAATCAGAGTTACGATGAATAACATCTGCCGTGTGCATGCGCATTGCGTTCCTACAGCCAGATTTACGTGTGCAAAAACTGGCTGTCGTTATGAAGTCTGGATCGGGCCCTGTAGGGATGTCACACCCTATCATATGGAGTTACGCACAATGGGCCTGATCCAGACCTATGCTCGTGTGCGTTTTTACGGCAATCGGAAGCGTAAAATCGCCTGTAAATACAATCTGCGCATACGCCCGGTAACTACTTCCTGATGTAACTCGCTGTTTTTCGTAGCAGAGAATCGGGCGGCCTTAAGCATTGCGTATTCACGAAAGAATGGGCGCGTTTATTTTACGGAAGTCGTAATTACGGATGTAGATATGGAATGTAGGCGGGGAGGTATTTTAAATTGTATAGTATGGGCGTGCTTAGTCTGTTACGAACAGCGCCTAAGTACGAACGAGCATACTAACGAAAGGAAAAGTTAAGGTAGGGTTCGGTAAGCGTAAGGTGTGGTTTTTACGGTCCTTCGTAGGGGAGTGTCAGTGGGAGTGTATGGTATTTACGCTCAGCGTTAATACGCACGGGGCTTGTGCGTAGGTCTGGATCAGACCCAATCAGAGTTACGATGAATAACATCTGCCGTGTGCATGCGGAGTGCGTTCCCACAGCCAGGGCCGGATTGAGGATATGTGGGCCTGGGGCTGAAAATGATCAAGGGCCCATACTATTTAGTATGCTTTGGAGTAGGATATCAGTTCCTGACATTTATCCTTATGCACTGCAGTCTGTGGGGGCCTATTTTCAGATGGAGGCCTGGGGCTGCAGTCCCATTAGCCCCATTGTTAATCTGGCCCTGCCCACAGCCAGATTTACGCAATTCCGTGTGCATAAACTGGCTGTCGTTATGAAGTCTGGACCTGGGGCTGGTGCAAAGGTTATGATGTAAACGCTCCTCGTTCCTTTGGTTGGGGAAGTTTCCAGTTAGAATCCGGCTACAGCAGCAGTTTCTTCCTCCAATGTTTAGAATTGACATTTCTGCGAATTACAAAACCACAGCGCCAGACCAAACACAGAGAAAGACAGGTGTCTCAGTGTGCTCCCAGCCTTTGCAGCGGGGGTTACTTAACGAGGACCGTCCGAGGATTCCACGTCTGGTAAAACATCCAGGGCTTTTTAGGAACAGAAAATAAAGATTCACTGCAGATGTTTCCCAATTAAAGGCCCTTTTCAGACCCTGAAGTCTGGATTCACTCAGATCCCGCGCCCTATCACGTTCCCCTTCTGTATAAAAGGTCGCCTTTGCCTGGACATCGCAAAAGGGTCTCACTATAAAACGCCAGTGCACCCTCCGGCACTTCATGGGTTAAAGTCGTTATAAAAATTACGTTACACACGTTTTATCAGGACCTAAAATGAACCCATTTTTTTTTTAAAGCAGTAAATATGTACATTGGCAGCAATACCCGGTTGGCGCAGGTCATGTCCTCCGGATTCCATTGTAGAGAGCGCCAAGAAAAAAAAAAATAAACGGATTGGTACAAACTCGCGTCTTCTGACCTGGAGAGCGCAAATAAATCCATCAAATACAAAGCCATTGCGCCAAGGATTGGGGACTTTTGATCCATTTGGCATAAGGATGAAGGGTTATTAAAGCCAGGGTACAGATATTTTATTTGTCTTTGTAAACTCACTGTAATTATTTACTTCAGGGCTCTGTGGGTTGAATATTAACGTGTGTTAATTAACCCAGCTGTGTTTAGAGAATAGTCATTAGTAGAGAAAATTATAGACTGTGTTCAAAAAATGCTGTATTTCCTATGGCATCAAAAACACACCTGCTACTCAGTTAAGATATTAGCGGATGGTTGTAGAGCTCGAGATTTGCATACCCTCCAACATGACCCATTCCAGTAGATACAAAAATACTCTGCTCCTCAGTTTCTTACTGTCAGTTACTATGGTAACCATTATTGTTGAAGAGGCAAATAGTTTTTTATATATCAGTTAAGTCATTGAATCCAGGTGAGTGACAGTTGGAAGCTCAGGAGCGGATTAAATTGTACCTAATGGAATGGATCATGTTTCAGGGTCTGAATTTGGTAAAGGTATTTAGGGCTCTATTTACTAACTTCATTTTCATGCGTTATTCATGTGAAAATGGGCATTAACGCATGAAAATGAAGTTATTTCTATTTACAAACCATGGAAAACCGCAGTTTCCATGGCAATCCATGTAAATATCGCATTACCTCGCCGGCCCGTTCTTTTCAGAGCGTAGTTTTACACAGTGTAGAAATAACACCATCTCAGAATGGCATTATCGGAATCATTCCAGCGATCTCCCCATATTCCCCCATTTAAAATTCCCTAATAGCTGTTATTGGGGGAGGAAAAGGGGGGTATGTATTGGGAGATCGCTGGAATACATATATATGTATGTAAAATAATCTAAAAATAAAGAAATAAAAATGTTCATTTTTTTTCCATTTTACTTTTATCAGTAAAAATAAATAAATAAATATACAATAATAATAAAATTAAAGAAATAAAGGAAAAAGTTAATACTTACCTGACCAGGCGACATTCAGGTAAGTAAATAAGAGTCCTAAAAAAGTAAAACTGAAGCTATCGCCCCTAGCAACCAATCAGATTCCAGGTAATCTAGCCTGGCCAACCTGTGGCTCTCTCTCTAGATGTTGGGAAACTAAAGGTCCCAGCATGCTTTGAATGGATAGGCAAAATGGATACCTGACAAAGCATGCTGGGACTTATAGTTTCCAAGCAACTAGATTTACTAAGCTGCAGGAAAGGAAAAATGGAGATGTTGCCCATAGCAACCACTCAGATTCTTGCTCTCACTTTCCTATTACATAATAGAAAATGTCAGCTAGAATCTGATTGGTTGCTATGGGCAACATCTCCACTTTTCCTTTCCCTTAGTAAATCTGACCCCTGAAGTGACACGGACCAGACTTGTTCTAGAACATGATAGATGAAATCCGATTGGTTGATGTGGAAAACACCTCCAATTTTTTTTATTGCAGAGCTTTAGGGCTAGATTTAGATGGAGATGTTGCCCAAAGCAACCAATCAGATTCTAGCCAGCATTCTCTAATATGTATTAGGAAAGTGAGAGCTCATTGGTTGCTATGGGCAACATCACTTTTTCTTTTCCGCATTTTAGGAAATCTAGCCCTTAGTCTAGCTCTATTCTATTCCTCCAGCCTATGCAAGATTGCATGTTTCAAAGTTGTTTTTTTGATCATTAGTTTTAATTTTTTTATTTTACGGTCATTTAATTCAAATAAAGAACTGAAACATTAATAAAATAAAATAATTCTTCTAAGCATAAAATAAACCTTTAAAATGAATATATATACGATTAAAAAAAAAAATGTCTGAACCAAATGTTTTGAAATACGCTGTTATTCAGGCGATTAAAAAAAAAGTGCTGTGTATTGTACGCAGAGTGTGTTTTAAAATCTGTTTTATTCTTAAATGTAACAGTTTAATATTTGCAAGGAGGGTAGAGCTGTGTTATAACTAAGAATAGGGGCATTTAATGAATGAAAATCTCCAATTCAGAGATGTGACTTTTGGATGGGACGCAGTGAAGAGGTACATGTGGTTGTAACATGCAGACGAGTACCGTATTTTTCACTCCATAAGACACACTTTCCCCCCCCAAAAAAAAGTGGGGGGGGGAAAGTGTGTGCATCTGATGGAGCGAATACTGCAAGTGCACGTCCGAGGCGGCATCCGAGCACAGCTCGGATCTCCACGGCCGCCTCGGATGACGTCACGAGACCGAACTGCAAAATCCCACGTCGGATCTCGTAGGATTTTGCATTCGGCGCCGGACGCAGCGCGGAAGAAGGAGCGAGGGAACGCCGCAAAGGTAAGAAAGTAAATACTGGGGGGAGCTAGACTGATGATGGGACTACTGGGGGGGACTACATGGACACATGATGAGAATACATTACAACGGCTGGGCTTGTCTGAGGTACTATGAATGCTGGCTGCAGGGGGCACAATTTTCCTCCTCTAAAAACTAGGTGCGTCTTATGGTCAGGTGCGTCTTATGGTCAGGTGCGTCTTGTGGAGCGAAAAATACGGTATATTCAGAAGCCGCGGGCTGTAACGCAGAAGCCTGTACAAGTTTGTATGTTTCAAATGTGTGTTTCCTTTTAATTTACAGTCTAATTAAAGCCCTAACAAATTATGTGCACTCCTTTCAATAATGCCTGAGTAGAATGTGCCACAATACGCGGCTATTAAGGCTTAAGAGGAAAAAAAAAGGAACAAAAGAGAGATCCAGCGCTCCATACACACATTATATAACACTATGTGTCAGTGGGCAGACTGGATGGGCTGTGTGGCTCTTATCTGCCGTCACTTTCTATGTTTCTGTGTTTATGTGCTCGCCATCATTTTGAATTCTATCTAAAAAAAACTAAAGCGTAGCTTTGCATTACTGCATTAATACAGGAGTCTGCTCTCAGCAACGTGTATTGCATTGTGCTCTTATCACGCAAGGCAAAATGTCGCTCTATGAGACAGATGCCCTGTAACGAGTGAAGGCTCTCCCATTACATGGCTGCACTGTGCAGACCTCGTGCAGTATTGTACTTACGCTCTGGACACAATGAAATGACTTGGAATTCCTTGCCATAGGAGGATGAGGAAACGTTTTTGGGGAGTGCATATGAGGAGACGTTTGCCCTCCTCTAAAAGTGGCCTGATGCTGGGAAGGCGGAGAGGTGTGAGACTCGCCTCTCTCTAAAGGTTACTATCGTTCACTCAGACTCCTATTCATTCAGCAAGACCCAGGGATTACACTCAGCAGATTATAGCTATTATTCCTATACAATGTACACATGTAATAACGGCTTCAAAGAACCGACTCCCTGAAATATTTCTATCGCTCCTCTCTGCCGTCTCTGCTTAACTCACACAACGTGATCAGTAATAGTTATTATTATACGTATTTATAAAAATCCATGTATTTATTGTCATTCCTGTGCACAACGGGCTGGATTCACACCACCGGACGTATTGCGTATATGTCCGGAGTGTACCGATATTTGACACTGCGCATGCGTAGTATCTTTTTTACGTAAATCTACGTATCTTTTCATTACATAGATTGCGCATATTCGCTCTTTAAGATTGCATATACGCAGTCTACATAACGAAAAGATACATAGATTACATGCAAAAAGATACCACGCATGCGCAGTGTCAAATATCGATACGCTCCGGACGTATACGCAATACGTCCGGTGGTTTGAATCCAGCCCAACCTGCCTCCAGCCATTACAGAATGATAGATCGCAGCTTGCTCTGCAACAACCTAAAGGGCACAGTCTCACAGGGTATTATGGGACTTGTAGTTCCACGAGAGGCTTGCTTTCTTTATGAGGTGTTTAGAATGGTAAATATAGGGATTTTTTCAGCATAATCTTGTCCATCGATGCTCCTGTCACCATAGAATTGTGAATTTTGTATGATCAAAAGTCCTGTTTGTATGGTTAAATCAAAGTTTCTTTCATTAAATACACAGTGATTTTGTTGTATTTAATGTGTTTTCGGGCAATTCTCCTGGTATCCCAGACCCTCCAACATGACCCATTCCCTTATGTACAATTTAATCCGCTCCTGAGCTTCCAACTGTCACTCACCTGGTTATATGAATAAACTGATATTTAAAAAACACTATTTGCCTCTTCAACAAAGGAGGTTGCCATAGTAACTAACAGTTGGAAACTGAGGAGCAGAGTATTTTTTTACCTAATGGAATGGGTCATGTTGGGGGGGTCTGGTATCCCGAGAGAGCCTGCAAATCTCCCTCAGTGGACTTGAGGCCACGCCCCCCCAGCCTAGAAACACTACTTTTCCTAGTGTTGCTAGGGACTGGCCAGGACTTGATGATGCAATTTGCGTCATCAAGCCCCGCCCCCACCCTAGAAATACTCTCAAAACTGTCATTTGAGGTCAGGGGCGGGGATTCTGGACGTGATTTGCATAAAAGGCATCTATTGCTTTCCTCCGGGATCTCTGATGCGTTTACAGCAAACTTTTAGAGTTTTAGTGCTAGATTTACTAAAATGCAGGAAAACTGGAGATGTTGCCCATAGCAACCAAATGAGATGATACCTCTCATTTTCCTATTACATACTAGAAAATGTCAGCTAGAATCTGATTGGTTGCTATGGGCAACCTCCATGTTTCCTTTCCTGCAGCTTAGTAAATCTGGTCCCTGATGTCTTTAAAATTTTGCTAAATGAATGTTTTTTCAAATCATTTTCACTCATTTTTTACTCATATTTATCATGAAAAAAACATTTAACAGGAACTTTCTAGTGACCTGCGAGACGCCAAAATCGCAAAGTGGAATTCTAGAAAATGCTTTTTAGATTTTAGACACAGTTTTTGTACTTTTTAACATGACAAATCCTAGAGCCGTTCTGTGGGCTGTCGCAGTTTTTTTTTTTACCTGTACAAAGGTAAAAATGTACAGTATGTTTTACAACAAAATTGGACTAAAAGGTGTCTCTGGAAGCTTCCTCATGGACACAAATGACTGGTTTGCTAGTTTGTCTTGTTGCGTTCTTCTTGGCAGTATTCCGTTCAGTCATTAGTGTATAAGGCAATGTAAGCAGCAAGAGACACTATGATCAATAGGGGAGGAAAACGGGTGTGAATTCCCGTTGCAAACGGCCCTATTTCGATAGAGCCATTCATTCCCAGCCGGTTTCAAGCTTCTGCCTCAAAGACGGTGCTCCGAAAGGTAAGTAAGAATTCTATCCCCAACCCATTCCCTAATCCTTATCCTAACCCCCACCCTTCTATTACCCTAACCCTCCCCTCCCCACAGCCTGACCCTAACCCTCCCTTCCCCACAGCCTGACCCTCCCCTTCCCCTCGCCTGA
>WWET01005602.1:45488-56409 GCA_011038615.1 Limnodynastes dumerilii | reverse complement strand
CCCGCCCCCCAGACCCCCCCCCCCCCCGCAGCCTAACCCTAGGTCCCTGGAGAGGATTACTCATTTCTTCAGTACTCTGGTGGCGGTGCTTCCACAAATGAATGGGTGAATATGCCGACTGCATACTCATCCATTCAAAAAGAGAAAAATAAAAATCTAAAATGACTGTCATTTGCAACTTTCGGCTGTCCCCACTTGGTAACGCAGCCATAAGGGCCTCTATCTATTTTCATTGTCTGTTACCTGCTTTGTTACTCTAACCTGCGTCTGTCACGGCTATTTATAAAGAACGTTTATGGAACACTGTTATATTTATTGCACTAAACTAAGGGTAACTGACCCAACCGCGGCACGTTTAATGTTATAAGTTTTCTCTTGCCTTTCAGTAGCCCAAATGTAAATGCTACCGATATCGGTTACGTTGAAGGATAAAACATTAATGACACTCCGGAATCTCAGACTGTCCTGCGAGGTGTATTATTATTAATCATCCCGTGTTACTTTGTCACATTCCACCTGTTATCTTCTGAGAGATTTTCCCTGTGATCAGCTTTCACTTCTGTAAACTCTTGCAAGTGCCCGGAGGTGAATAAACTTCTCCCACGCTCCAAATATTTCCAGCTTCTGCCCTATGCTGTGTGATATGGTGTTCCTTTATAAATAAAGTTTATTCAAACTTATGGTACTGATGGGCCATACCCAGAGCTGGATTGAGCCTGTATTTCTACATGGGTGTGGGTCGCCGCTGAGATTGGCCCTCTTTTGAAAGGGCCGTTTTCGAGACCCCATTTCCGAAGACGGAGCTACTAAGAAACTTTCGTCCCCGCCGCAGGCAGGTAAGCATTGCTCTCTATTTCCCCAACTTCACCCCTTATGCCAATTATAATCCTAACCCTCTCCTTTCATTAACCTAACCCTCCCTTCCCCCCAGCCTAACCCTAAGACTCCCTTCCCTGTAGCCTAACCCTCAGAGTCCCCTCCCCGTAGCCTGACCCTAACCCTCCCTTCCTTGCAGCCTAACCCTAAGACTCCCCTCTCCTCAGCCTAACCCTAAGACTCCCCTCCCTGTAGCCTGGCCCTCAGACTCCCCTTGTCGTAGCCTGACCCTTAGACTCTCTTCCCTGCAGCCTAACCTTAAAACTCCCCTCCCCACAGCCTGACCATAAGACTGCCTTTCCCGCAGCCTAACACAAACCCACCCTACCCCGCAGCCTAACCCTACCTTTCCTGCAGCCTAACCTTAACTCTCCCTTTCCCACAGCCTGACCCTAACCCTCCCTTCCCTGCAGCCTAACACTAGCCCTCCTTTTCCCAAAGCCTGACCCTAAGACTTCAGCGTTCCGCAAGTCAGCCATGCACTCCAGCCATGCACGCGCCAACTAAGTACTTATGCATCAGAACGTTGCTGACTGATGCTGCATTTTGATGTGAAAGTATGTCTCTGACGACGAGCCTTAGGTATGATCCTGTATTGCGTATATGGCCCCTACAGTGGCGAACACTAATGAAGCAATATTTGGCTTCAGATATTCATGGATAGAATGTTTTAATCCATCCTGCAGACATAGAAATCAATGGACAATGCTCTAGTGGGAGATAAGTATGTGTGACAAGGTGGGGAGCATTCCTCATTAAAAAGGTAGGGTTAGGGCTAAGGTGGAACATTGGGGTTAGGCTTGAGGGAAAGACAGGGTGAGGGTTAAGGGTAGGGCTAGGATGCAGGTACTTCCCTGTTGGGGGATCACTCTTCACGACTGTTTGAGTTGCATCACCGCTGCTATAGAAAATAGAGACTGCTGGTATTTGCCGCCAGTGGCCATTCAACTGCCACATGATGATCTGTTGCAAAATAAACCAATGTACCGGCAAACCACTCCCAATAAGACGCTGCTCAGACAGAGTTACTGAACCCCATTGCTGTTCTTTATTGTCAGGATGAGGCTTTAAGCAGTTCAAGAGGTCCATTGGTTGAAAATAAAGAGCCAAATACAGTCCCTATAGGTCCCTACAGCTTACTAACACACAGTTCTCTCTCTGGTCACTGGCCACTAAGCTGGCACCAGTTGCCCCACCCACAGTATAAACCGTTATTTAAGGTCTCCCCAGCTCTAACTAACTAATTAGACCCAGGTCTTCTAACTAACTAATTAGACCTAGGTCTTCCAGCTGTGTAAAAGAGTGTGTGGAGGATTAATCCTGTCTGTAGCCAAAGGCTTCAGCCTCCAAGCAATATTATTATACTACTTTCACATTGCCGCCCCTGCAAAAACATGGGTTTTTGTCGTGTCACAGCTCTTCACCCTTTTTTTAATAACCGTTCACCCTGGCCAATATTCTGGGTTTTTGAACCCGGGTCTGTCCTGGTAATAAGTGTGAGTCGTCAATTTGATGGCTTGTGTTCCTAATTCCCCCAATCACTTTCATTTTGTGAGACTCGGGTTAAAAAATAATCTTACTTTTCATACTGGAGGCTACCCTGGTTGGACCCGGGAATAACTCTCCAATTATCCCAGGCCTAACTCCCAGATCATTAGACCCAGGTAGAGGCAGTCAGACCCTTTGACACTGAGCCTCGACCCAGGTTGTCAGGGCTTGTCCCAGTAATATCTCGGGTTTTTGACTAAGAGTGAATGGGTTATAAATCTGTCTCTTACCCACCTGGGGCAAAATCTGCTAATTTGTTCTACTTCTTTTGAATTTTGTTTTATAGAACAGAGGTTTTCCATCTCGGATACCTAGACTGCTTCACATTCTATAACATGATCTATCAACATTTTAATGATAGTTGACATTTTTCAGTCTTAACAGATCTACACATATCTTTAAACTAGACCTGGGCATACAAATATCCAATCATTAGGCGGACCACACGATTCCAGACCTTTTGTAATGATATTGCAAGAATGTGCACACCCTCACGAACATGATTTGTAGTGATAAAAAAAGGTGGTTTAATTTTATGAATGTCCTAAAACTCACAATAACCAATGGTACAATGTTAGACAAATGTGTGTAGTGTGTAGTGTGTCCCACTCTTCTGGCGTCTCCTTTGCAGCCTGGGAAGATATCTGCACAGTGTGTATGGTGTCACAATTGTTTCAGCAGATGGTTCAAAAATATGAGGTTCTTAGATCTGCTAGTAAATTGGTACAGTGTGTACACTGTAGAGCTACGGCTCTGGTACACAGGAATTGCAATGCTCATTGGGACTTAAATGACCATTAAATCTCTAATATGATTCCAGCTTAACTTCTGTGTCCATGGGCCTGATCCAGACCTACGCCGATGTGCTGTGCTTACTAAAGCACAGCGTATCGGCATTCACTTACCCCGACACTCCCCCTGTGCGGGTGTATGGCCCCTTCCTTACACCAGCTGAAGGCTACCCTCCTCGCACAGGAGCGTATGGCCGCCTAGCCCGCCCTCCCACTCTCATTAAATTACCTCCTCCTGCCAACCTACACTAACCTGGACTTAGGGACGCTGGGGGATGTCCCCTCCAGCGTCCCTACGGCGCTGCTATGGACGCCAGATCCAGAAAAGCCGATCTTACACTTACGCACGCCGTAACGCGACGGCGGGCGTTATTCTGGATCAGGCCCCATGGCACTGTGACTTCAAGCACCACAATGCTGAATTAAACACCATGCTTAGTATATTAGTATTTTCATTTCCTCACCTCATTTTGTTGATATCCCCTCAGACCATATTAAAATGGAAATAAAGAAGCTAATGGTGAGTAATCTGGGAACACTTACATCTAGAAAACTACTGGGACAGAATTCCCTATGATGTTTAGAATAAAGTTACTGAAACAAACCAATGAACAGATGAATCAAATTCAATACAATTCATACAATAACAAATATAACATGATTTAGAAAAACATAGTTATTATCACACATAGATAATTTAAGTATTCTATATGTAAAAAAAAACCGAATGAAGGGCTACTTGAGTGCCCATTGCGGTCCCTTATGTTTGTGGAGAACAAACATCATCGAGTAAAATAAAACACGACATCAAATACAATATCTGGCAAAAAAGAATAAATAATACTTGAGTTAGAAAATGGCATTCAGACCAAGAGTCCTCTATGCTTGACAAACCTTCTGCAAGTTAGATTCAAGTAAATCAGTATCAGCAAAGGTATGAGGGGAATATCAGGCATTGTATGTTCATCTGTTGTCCCCGGCAACTTAATATTACATCTTGACATTTCTCTTTCAATACATTACTCTTTGCCCTTGTTACTTTGATGTGTATGCTCCTCTCCTTATTGCATACTCTCCAACATGTCCCCTTCCATTAGTATGTTTTTCTCCGCTCCTGAGTTTCCAACTGTCACTCACCTGGTTATAATTAAAAACTGATGTTCGAAAAACATTTTTCGCTTTCACAAAAGTGGTTACCATAGTAACTGACAGTTGGAAGCTCAAGAGCAGAGTATTTTGCTCCCGTCTTTCAGCCCCCGAAGTTAAGTCCCAGTGTATGCACACTGTATAGCGAGCCACTGTGCATGCATGGGGACTTCAATTATGAGCTTACACGAACGTCTCTGGTGAAAGCCCCGCAGATTATCGCGGGACCTCACCGGAAGGGTAAGTATTCTTCATTTTACGAACAAAGACGCAAGGCTCGCTGCAGTGGTCATTGTGAGGTGCAGCAATCCTTGCTTTGATAATTAACGTTCGTGGCACATTTATAGTAAATGAAGCATGATATTAGCCATTCAGCCTGTACGACAATGATTTCTTTCTGCCTGCCACCCGCTGCTGCAGTAAGGATCTGGACTATCCAAATTTTATAAATGGACAGCCCGGACTTTGTGAGTCTGGTTAGTTGCCGCCCCAGACAACTCGCCTATGTCGCCTATAGGTGGGGCTGGCCCTGGGTGAGAGTACAGCAGCTGACCTGACGATTTCTGCTGCACATGACTGAAGAGCGCACAGTCGAGGTCAAATCAGGTCTGAGAGGGCAACTGGAGCTTGCGTTCTGAGGGGTGTGTTGAGGGAAGGAAGGATGGAGGGATGTAGTCTGTACAGTAAGGGGCGTGGCCAAGCAAGTGCCCCCCCGATCCAGAGCCAATCACAGCTGTAACAAAGGGCTGTTTACATTAAAACATTTGCACCAGCCCCAGGTCCTGTGTAATTCCAGGGGTCTGACCTCCTGCGACCAATTCACACCCTTCCGTTAGGATGTGATGCTTCAAACGCATTAGAGTCAGAAATTGTTTGTGTCTGTGTCACATCATTTCTACACTCAGTAAGAAAAATCTATTTACACAGATCAATTTTTTTTCGGGTGAAAACGGGGCTTTATCATATGAAATTGAAGAAGTCCATATTTACAAAGCTTTGATCACCATGGAAACCATGGCGACGATAGCAATAACTGTCCCGATCACCGGCCCGCTCTAATGAATGCGGGCCGGCATTTACTGTCAGTTAAAAAACATCATCTAAAGATGGCGTTAGGGTTAAGTATTCCAGCGGTCTCCCCATGCAAACCCCTTTTCCTCCCCTTAATAGCTAATATTAGGGGGAGGAAGAGGAGGGGTACATGTCGGGAGACCGCTGGAATACAGTTAAGTAAAAAAAATAACATTAAAATCTAAGTTTAAAAAAAAACATTAAAAAACATATTGACTGGTTTTAATAATATTTTATATAATAAACCTATTCAATGAAAAAAAACAAAAACCACAAAAAAATACAAAACCGAAGCTTTAAAACTTACCGGACCGGGCGCGCGTCTGGCTCGAATCCCGGCGCATGCGCCGTGATTTTGCCTTTTGAGACTTGAAATTTTCAAAGTAACAAAAGGCATCTATTGCGCATGTGCCGGGACTCCAGAGCCGAATGATGTCAGCAAAAGGCTCTCTGACCGTCGTGGGACCTTGCCGGAGGGCTAAGCATTAATATGCGATAATGATAGTAAATAGAGTTCAATGTTTATTATAAAAATGGAAAAATTTTGTGAAATTCACAGTCAGTCAGAGGCGTTGCACTAATCAGAGCCTCCATTTACAGTCCGCGTTACACTGTATTATCCTGCGCTTGTGCAATGTATTTGGCTGTAGCTGAATTGCGCTTAGCTGCTGCGCACAAAGCGCCCGAACGCTATGAGCTTTTTATTCAATACAATTCCTTGCAATATAACGGCAGGGTTGTAAGGGGTGGGGCTTAATGACGCAATTTATGCAAATTGTGTCATTAAGCTCCACCCCCTGTCAATCACTACATCAAGTCCCGCCCATCCCTAGTAACTCTAGGGATTACAATAGAGTTCATTAGGAGGTCAGGACTTGCGGGAGATTTGCCGGGTCTCTCGGGATACCGGGAGAACTGCCCAAATTTCGGGAGACATTCCAGGAGAGTCGGCAACCCTGCACAAAGGACACCATTGTGTGAGCTCTTAGAGCGCACGTAGTACGATTTCAGCATATCTACGGCGTATGATGTGGCCGATGTGCACGAGCCTCTGGATCGAGCCCGCTGAAATAAGAATCTGGAAAGATGAATGTGATTTGCTCAGCTGGGGACAGCTGCGACGGGCCCCTGAGGCTTAGAGGGACTTCTGCAAACCACTATTGAGGGGGATAGGGGCCCCCAAAAACAAGAGTGCACCGGGGGCCCTAAGATTTCTGTTGCCGGCCTGACTGAGAAATGAAAAGCATGAAATATTAAATAGGGGCAATTGTGTAAGTGTAGATTTAGGAATATAGAAAAAAGCCTCTTACTTACAGAAACTCAATGGTGTCTTGTGACAAACGCTATGCCAGGAATGTGCATCGTTATAAAATGACAATGCTGCAAGTCTCTCGTCTGGCATTAAATAACCTTGTGATCTCTGAGAACTGAAAAATGGGAGAACCAGAGGGGACTTTAGTCCTAAATACATTTCCCATTAATCAGCACCAAAGCCTTGCCAGGATGTAAATAATAAGATAATAATTATTCATCAACTATTCATTCTTAATCGTTGTATGTTTGTTTTAGAAATAGAGACAGTCAAAAGGTCATTGTCGTCTGTCACTACTTTGAAAAACAGCCATTTTAGAATTTTTTTTTTTAATGGGTAAATCTGCCTATCGGCAAACTTACCCATTCCTTTTCGGAACCCACAGCCCGCTGAACCCATTGTCTGCCGCAGACCCCACTGGAGAGGCGAGTAACATCTCTGGTGACTTTTAGGGTTAGGGGAAGAGAGGGTTAGGGTCATGGAAGGGGAGGGTCAGGGTCAGGCTACAGGGAGGGGATTCTTAGGATCAGGCTACAGGGAGGGGAGTCTTAGGGTTAGGCTACAGGAAGTGGAATCTTAGAGTCAGGCTGCTGGGAAGGGAGTCTTAAGATTAGGCTGAGTGGAAGGGAGTCTTGGGTCAGGCTGCAGGGAAGGGAGGGTTAAGGTCAGGCTGTGGGGAAGGAAAGGGTTAGGGATATAGAAGGGGAGAGTTAGGATAAGGATTAGGGGAAGGGTTGGGGTTAGATTTATACTTACCATTCAGAGCACCGTCTTCGGGCAAAAGCAATTAATTTCCCAGCCAGTTCGGAACTGGCTAAGAGAGCTGCCCATTCTTAATTCCTCTACCTGCAAGACTTGAATTGAATATCCCCTAAAGTGGACAAGTTACACAACAACCTTTTTGTGTGGAAATAACTAGTTAATAAAAATTAACTGTCATGGGTGATGGACCACACAATTAAACTATGTACACAGCAAAAACCTTCATTTTTGCTCTCTCCCGGCTGTGTGGGTACATCAAAGCCATAGTACTGTAGACATCACTGATTTAGCCGTCACTGGGCTAGTATTTTTAATTTGTTTTCTTTGGGTATAGCGGGTGAAATTTAGCCAATGCAGAAGATCCCTAAATTCAGGCTTTTCTCCCGGTATTCCAGGACAGCGGCAAAATCTCCCACAATGGGCTTGTTGGCAAATTACAGCCTCAAGCTCCGCCTCTGCCTATCAATACTGTAATTCCTCATGGGCAAGACTTCAGGGTGTCATTTGCATAAATAAGGTCTTCAAGCCCCACCCCCATAACATCTCTGGTATTTCCCAGAGGGATGAAATAGAAAGTCTGCAACCATGATTGAAGACAAGAAGTAATAATTACCATCCTTGATGATCCCCAGCTCAGGTGTACCCCAGCGATGGCTGCAAATAGAGGGGCTGATCTAGTCTATAGTTTGTGGAGTAAGGGCAAAACAGGTGCAAGTGTACAGCTCGGCTAAACCATTTTGCAATGTGTGGGGGGGGGGATAATTAATTTTAATTCTTTTGCATGCAGGTAAAATACTTTACTTTGCACATAGAACTCACATAGTGCAAAGCTTTATGTGTACTCTATAAATTAGAGTTGAGGTAGGAAACTAAAGGCCAGATTTACTAAGCTGCATTAAAGGAAAAGTGGGGATGTTGTCCATAGCAACCAATCAGATTCTAGATGTTCTAGTATATAATAGGAAAGTGAGAGTTAGAACCTGATTGGTTGCTATGTTCAACAACTCCACTTTTCCTTTCTCGCAGCTTAGTAGGTCCTGGCCCTAAATTCTAATTCTAATTCTGCTTTCACAGTATAAATGTGCCTCTCCTTGCAGTTCATCATGGTATTGCTCAGGGCTACACTTGCACTAGTAAAAGGAGTAAGTGCAGTTCTGAATCAGGGGCAGAATCTTCTGGTTTTTTGTGCTTTTACAGAACATTCCAACAAAAGTCACAAGCGAGAAGCAAGACCTTTATTTATAACGTTACATAACAAGCAATGCTTGCCACAGATCCCCAAACGTCTGGAGCGCATAGACCAGGAACATCATGATCACAAATAATTCCAGTGCGGCTTCCTTTTATAGTATGTATAGTAAATGGGGGTGGTGTGTTACAAGGGAACAAGTGTTCTAGATTTTACCCACCTTCATATTTAAGAGACTGGCTGTGACTACATCATGATCACATATAATTCCAGTGCGGCTTCCTTTTATAGTATGTATAGTAAATGGGGGTGGTGTGTTACAAGGGAACAAGTGTTCTAGATTTTACCCACCTTCATATTTAAGAGGCCGGCTGTGACTAATTTGTAACCTGTCTTTATCGCCCCAGGAACAGCAACAAAGATACCTGACAAAAAGTTAGAAAGCTATGACTGTTATTTGCCTGAAGTCTCACTATATATATATATATATATATATATATATATATCACATGACACATTCTACTATAGGAAGGTTTAAACGTAAAAATGAAAAGTTATTACAAAAAAAAAAAGAATGGGGGATTAAATTACAATGGTTTTTAATATCATTAACAATAATAACAATAACAATAATACAGATTGTTGCGATTCCCCGCTGCGATCTATTCATTACGATGTAGAGACAGCAGAAAGTTGCTTTTCGGCTGTCCATATTTCGATTGACAGCAGTTGTTGAATTTTCTTTATCGCATACTCACCCATTCATTTTCATAAATAGGGCCATTTTCAACCGGAATCCACACTCAATACACTCAATACAGATAATAATAATCGATACCTTTTTAGCAGCTCAGCCATGTAATTATCTCGATGATAACTTCAATAAGTGACATCATCAAGTCTCGTCCATCCCTAGTAACACGATGGATCACAGAACTGATAGACACGGAGACTTAAGGCTGTGATTTGCATTAAATGACAATCAACTCCAAATGCAGGAGATTTTCCTGATTTTTCCTGATTTCCCGGGATTCCCTAGAACAATGCATTAAACTGCAGTTGCCACAACCGCCGAGCAATTACAGTTACACAATGGTGTTTGAGACCGTGGAAAGTGAGATGACATTGAAGTCAATAAAACGATTGCTGTGACAAGCTGTCATTATGTCTTTGTAGTATGGCACATCTTGGCTCTCCATCCTCTGCTGGCCACAATTAGATTTTGGCTGAGAAGAGGGTACAGGGCGATACAAGATGCTAAATTCGGGATACTGTCTCCACATCAATCTCACAGCGGTCTGCATTATTAGGTAGTGTGCAGGATAAATACCACATAATGTTCTCTCAAGGACAACCTGATATTAAACGCCAGACGTGGAACAAGCAGGACATACATCAAATCCGAGCTATGTCAAATAATAAGGATAATAATAGTATTACATAATGCTGGGGTAAAGAGATGTATTTATATTTATATGAGAAACCTGGGATTATCAGGGTGATATTTAGGGATAATTATGGCCGCTGTATTAGAGGAAAGTGCAGTGATGCTTATGGGGCTCATAACAGCCAATCATCTGTATTCTCTCTTTTTAAAAGCCTCCTAGAAAAACAAAAAATCTGATTGGCTGCAGCACACATCACCTTCTCCTCAGGCAATTACCTATTGAATTGTATTTATTTTACTAATTTTTAATTTAAGCAACGATCAACAGATCTTCACTGCTAGAATTTATTGGAAATATGAATAAATATATGGGAACAGGTAAGTATGCAAAAAAATATACTAAGAGGCAGATTCAATTGAGCGTGATGGCACATTGCGCAAATCACTGATTTTATCTCACACCCCTTAGAAGTGATGTTCAGTTGTTCTTAGTCAGAGGAGGCGTGTCTTGTGCTCAGCCAAAGGAAGCATGTCTTGTGCTCAGCCAGAGGAGGTGTGTCTTGGGCTCAGCCAGAGGAAGCGTGTCTTGTGCTCAGCCAGAGGAGGCGTGTCTTGTACCAGCTAGACAAGGTGTGTCTTGTGCTCAGCCAGCAGAGGTGTGTCTTATGTTTAGCCAGAGGAGGTGTGTTTTCTACCAGCCAGAGGAGGTGCGTCTTGTGCTCAGCCAGAGGGGGGGTGTCTTGTGCTCAGCCAGAGGGGGGGTGTCTTGTGCTCAGTCAGAGGGGGGGTGTCTTGTGCTCAGCCAGAGGAGGTGTGTCTTGTGCTCAGCCAGGGGAGGG
>WWET01005602.1:16770-38546 GCA_011038615.1 Limnodynastes dumerilii | reverse complement strand
AGCATACCTCCCAATGGTCCCGATTTCAGCGGGACAGTCCCGCTTTTGGGGGACTGTCCCGCTGTCCCGCCCGCTTGACACCTTGTCCCGAGAGAAGAGACTCTCGGGACAAAGGTTTTTTTTGTGAATGGAGCCCGCGTGGTACCGTTGTATATACGGCTGGGTTTTTTTTTTTTTTTTTTCAGGTACGCAGAGCTGGTTATACAGGGCTGCTACGAGAGCCCTGTATGACCAAATCAGTCTCTGTGAATGACAGTGATGGTCACTGTCATTCATAGAAAGAGATTTGGTCATACAGGGCTCCCGTAGCATCCCTGTGTAACCAGCGCTGCTTATGTGGACATGTGACCGCCGGGAGAAGGACAGACAGCTTGGGAGCCGCGGAGGAAGGAAGCAGGAGGAACCAGTTCAGGGTCAGAACTATGGAGGCTTAACATGGGTCAGAACTATGGAGGCTGAACAGAGGGGCAGAACTATGGAGGCTGAACAGAGGGGCAGAACTATGGAGGCTGAACAGAGGGGCAGAACTATGGAGGTTGAACAAGAGGGGCAGAACTATAGAGCCTGGACAAGAAGGGCAGAACGAGGGATGCTGGGCAAGTGGCGGCATAAATATAGAGGCTGGGCAAATGGGGGCATAAATATGGAGGCTTGGCAAGTGGGGGCATACATTTGGAGGCTGGGCAAGTGGGGGCATAAATATGGAGGCTGGACAACTGAGGGCATAAATATGGAGGCTGGGCAGGGCAAGTGGGGGCATAGAGTTAATTTAGAGTTAGGCTGCGCTAATGCACTGCAGCCACAAAAGGATAGATGAGGACTTTAGGTTAACAAGATAAAATAAAATGGATATCCCTTTGATAGCGCTGTGCAAATTTATAATAAATAAATCATTTGTCTAAACAAACTAATAAAAATGGGGTCAGGTGTGCATAAATAACTATAAAGCTGTATAAATGAATGAATCAAAACACTAATAGACTGTCCTTTAAAAAATGCCCATATCACTCAATCAGAGCAAACATGTGGAGAGAGAGAAAAAGAATATAATTAATATCACATTTTGTTATGGACACATAAAACACAGAGAGGTTAAAACCTCATAACATAGGCTGGAACGCAGTACAATGTCCGTACCAACAGAGTCCGATGGAAAAGTGAGTTCTCCGTACCCGCTGATGAACGGAAGAAAGCCCAGGAGCCGTCCAAGATGAAGATCATGGGGGGAACTGTAAGAAGATGCTGCCGAATGAAGACTTCTGTGCTGCGGACTCAGTCTGAATCACCGACTGACGCGTTTCGAGGTGGTTGCCTCTTTCTCAAAGTGGTGATTTTCTTGAAGTGTGTGCTGGTATTTAAAGCCAGCCAACTGATCTAATTAATTGAACTGATAAACACCTGCCGACCAATTGCGTCTGCTATTGCTTTTTTAACATTAAAAGGAACCAGTATAGACCGTGGGGATATCAGTATGAGACATCTGGCTTCAAAGTAAAATAAATTACTCAACAGCGCCAAGATATAAACAATTTATATAAACAACACAATAATGCATATAGCATAAAAAATGTCTTTAAAAACCTTAATATTCATTACACATATAAATGGACAGCTTCATATGATGGAAAAAAACGAAAAACAACAAAATGGAGGAAAAGATATGAGCAGCAATAAAATACATATAGCAGGATAATTAAATAATTTTCCTTAAGAACTTTCAATATAATCTATATTCTCTAAAATGCCCAAA
Organism: Limnodynastes dumerilii; assembly: GCA_011038615.1. Taxonomy (NCBI): domain Eukaryota; kingdom Metazoa; phylum Chordata; class Amphibia; order Anura; family Limnodynastidae; genus Limnodynastes; species Limnodynastes dumerilii. The sequence continues at coordinate 36,796 of WWET01005602.1, read as the reverse complement.
CTAACCTGAAATGTGCACTCATAACAGAATCTGGAAGTATGATTCCCATATCACGAGTCTGTGTATATAAATGAAACGTTTTTAGAATATCCTATATAAGCATGTGTGGGAAAACCACAAATGTGCCGTGGATATGACCATAATGGTTGTAAGGGAGGCAATCCATGGGATACAGTCCCATAAGCCAGGGACTGCAATATATTACAAAGGAAAAGGTTATGAAAAACAATTATCTTCATCTGGGAATTTGAATCTCATATGAATGACATCTTAATAATAAAATAAATAAGATGATAATGAGCACAGGACCTGACTAGTAAATGTGGTGAACCTCAGAGGGATGATATAACCTAAAACAACCTAAAACTATCATAAAAACCTTGTCAAAACATAAAATCTCGTTCCCATAGTATCCCCAAATTGAAAGGAATAGAGTGACACTGGGCCTGATCCAGAGCAACGACCGCAAGCGAGCGTACGACGAGCGTATGCGAAAATTCGGCAAAAAATTCGCAACGCGCATGCCCAGTATGACAGCTTCCGGTCGCCCGAGCGTCATGAGCGAATAGCGGGCGTATTGTGAGCGTATTTTTCGCTCGCGGGGCGTGCGTTCTTTACGATGGTCGGCTGGGCGCCCGTTTTACTACAGGGAGGCGGGGATAGCCATTTAAATTGTACAGTATGGGCGTGCTAAGCCCGTACGCTCAGCGTATTTTCAGCGAATTTTCGTACGGCCGACGGTCGTACCCAGTGTAGGGTATAGGCGTCGTATGCAGGTACTTTACTATGGGAGTGTTAGGGGCGTGTATGTTGATACGCCCGAGCGAACGTTCGCATTCGCCCGTCGTGCGAATTTTCATAGCTCTGGATCAGGCCCACTGAGAGGACTGAAAAAACTGTGAAATAGGGAACCTAATATAGTAATATAGTAATATAGTGCACCCTAAATGAAACTAAAACACTCCTATATGGAGGAAGGAACAACTGACGTGTTTCAAGGACAGGTAATAATTTACATCAATCCTTTATGGAATAACTAAAATAAACCTGAAAGGATAACCCATAAGTAATAATTATTCATTGATTTAACCCTAAAAACTAACATACTGGTCTTCACTGGAGCAAAAATACCTTGTTAATGACAACCCGAGGATGAAATAGGGGATGAAGGACTAGAAGGAAAATCAATAGGGGACCTAACTGATAAGTATAGTGAACCCTAAGGAAAATAAACCTGACGCCCAACTGAACTAATGATAAGACAACTTCTCATATGTGAAGAACCGGTGAGGGTCTAAACAGATTTATTACGACTAACTCTTGGGTTTGAGAGGGAGACATGTTGGATCGGACACCCCAAGGGGATACTAAAGTGGGGTATATATTAGCAATACTACTTAAAATCCAATGTAAAAAGAAATATCTTACTATAAAATAGTTGGAATTAGTAAATGGTAAATAATGAATATATTCTTAAGGCTAGACCACCAAAAGGGTATAGACTGAATCCATATATCAACAAACAAATATAAAAAAAATAAAAACTATGACAAAATCTATAAAAACAAATATATGTATCAGGGAACTGTAGACTTAATGATGGAACATGGACTAAAACGAGGAATATATATAACCTTGCATTGGAGGGGGTTCCATACGGAGATTGATCCACTTACATTACCTGGTCTTCCCAGAGAGCCTCACATCTTGGTACTGGCCAGGCCTACCCCGCTTAGCTTCCAAGATCACACGAGATTGGGCGAACCAGGGTAGTATGACTGTAAGCGAAAATATCATTGAAACCATTTTAATTTGAAATCCTGATTTAGCCCCCTAGGTTCCAAAGAACCAAGGTAAAAAATATACCTCATCTCGGTTTTAGCTAGAAGATCTCTATATTCCATTTGTCTACCATTTCCATTTACCTGTTTGATACCACAAAAAGATTTAATATTACAAACATTGGGGTAAATCCAGAACTACGTCCGTCTTCCATAGACGGATGTAATTCAATGAACAATAGTCTAAAAGACTGCATAACGTGACACATACGTGAATGGCCCATACGTTCACAACTACGCTACGTTAATGTGCGTATTTTCTATGGTGCGCATGCGCAGTGCGTTCAAAACAGCGATTTTACGTCTCCCCACGCGTAAATTTGCTTTGAAGCGTTGTTCTGGATCAGGCCCTATATTCTTAAGGCTAGACCACCAAAAGGGTATAGACTGAATCCATATATCAACAAAGAAATATAAAAAAATAAAAACCATGACAAAATCTATAAAAACAAATATATTTATCAGGGAACTGTAGACTTAATGATGGAACATGGACTAAAATGAGGAATATATATAACCTTGCATTGGAGGGGGTTCCATATGGAGTCCACTTACGGTACCTGGTCTTCCCAGAGAGTCTCCCATCTTGGTACTGGCCAGGCCTAACCTGCTTAGTTTCCAAGATCACACGAGATCAGGTGAACAAGGGTAGTATGACTGTAAGCGAAAATGAAACCATTTTTATTTGAAATCCTGATTTAGCCCCCTAGGTTCCAAAGAACCAAGGTCAAAAATATACCTCATCTCGGTTTTAGCTAGAAGATCTCTATATTCCATTTGTCTACCATTTCCATTTACCTGTTTGATACAAAAAGATTTAATATTACAAACATTGGGGTAAATCCAGAACTACGTCCGTCTTCCATAGACAGACGTAATTCAATGAACAATAGTCTAAAAGACCGCATATACGCAATCTACGTATCAAAATGATAGGCAGATTATGTACAATAGCTACTACACAATTTTTTGAATTGCATGTAATAAATTCACTAATGGCCACCGATTTTTTGGTGGCTTGAAACACAAATGATGTTATCTGTTTGTCAGTTTTACATGTTTTTTTTGTTGTTATTTTGCCATTAGGTTTAATTTCATTAAAAGTACTCCAGACAAGAGAATTTTTTTTAATTAGGGGCTTTTTTGTATATAAATTTTGGACGGTGGCCAACCCATTGGACTAATTCAAGATCCTCCATCAATACAGGCCAGTGTTTCATAATAGCTTTTTCTACATCTTTAAAATTCATATTGTACTGAGTAATAAAAGTGACAATATCAAGAACATTGTGTTTCTTTGGTCTGGGAATAAGCAGTTGGTCCCGATACTTATTTCTAGCAAATTATATACTGCTATTTATAGATTCTTCTCTCTAAAAACTGGTGTCTCATCTTATTTGCTGATGTCTCAAATTCCTTAATATCTGAACAGTTTCGTCTGAGTCTAAGGAATTGTCCTTTAGGGACATTATGCAAACAAAGTTTGTGGTAGTTGCTTTGACCGGAATGTAAGCGTTACAGTCTATAGGCTTGGTGTAATTTTTTGTCTTTATGCTATTATCTTCCACATAGATTGTTAAATCTAGGAAGTTTACTGTCTTAGAACTAATATCAAACGAAAGTTTGATGTTAAAACTGTTACTATTTAAAAAGGTGCAGAAATCTTCTAGGGCTGTTTTGGATCCTTGCCAGATGAAGAATATGTCATCGATATATCGATACCAGGAGACCAGGTTTGCTCTGGCTGTGGGGATCACCTGTTCCTCCCACCAGGCCATAAATAAATTAGCGTAGCTGGGAGCAAACCTGGTCCCCATGGCCGTGCCCCTAATCTGTTTATAAAAATCATCGTCAAATTTAAAATAATTATTAGTTAATATAAAATGAATACCTTCTAAAAGAAATTGCTGTAGATCTGTATTTAAAATGGATTTGAACTAAAAATGTTTCATGGCATTTATCCCTATATCATGACTTATTATAGCGTAAAGTGCAGTAACATCAGCAGTGACTAAAAAAGAAACCCTCCTCCCATTGGATCTGGCTAAGGTTACATAGGATATCAATAGTGTCTTTTAAATAAGACCTTATTTTCTTCATAAAATGTTGTAGGTAGGAGTCTATGAACATAGAGAGGTTGGATGTAAGTGATCTCGTACCAGACACCATAGGTCGGCCGGGGTTTTTTTCCAGCCTCTTATGAACTTTAGGCAACGTATAAAGTACAGGAATAGTGGGGTTGCTTATCATGATAAAGTCACTTTCTTCTTTTGTAATAGTCCCTATAGTATTATAATTATCTAGAAGGTTTTGCTGGTTTTTCAATATATTTCTTGTGGGATCTGCTTTTAGTTTGGAATATGTTATTGGGTCTTGAATTTGGGAATTCATTTCTGTTTTATAGTCTGTTCTGTCAACAAGTACCAGACCACCTCCTTTATCCACAGGTTTAATCACCACCTCGGTTTGATTTTAAAGCAAGTCTCTCTTTGTGGTTTAAATGATCTAACTGAGTCTTATGTTTCTTATTGTAATTATAGGATATCTTTTCAAATTCTTTCATAACCAAACATTCAAAGGTTTCTACAAGATGATCTTTTTTATGTTTTGGATAAAAGTATGATTTAGGTTTGAATTTGCGGGGTAATTCCTGAGAGTTAGTGAATTCATCTGGTTTAATAAATTTCTTAAGAGATAATTTGCGAACAAACTTTTGAAGATCTACATATGAATCAAACAAATTGAATGAATTATTTGGGGCAAATTTGAAACCCCATAAATATGGAGGCTGGACAAGTGAGGGCATAAATATGGAAGCTGGATAAGTGGGGGCATACATTTGGAGGCTGGGCAATAAAACAGGCAGGGCCGGATTACCCGCTAGGCATCCTAGGCGAGTGCCTAGGGCCTGGCGGGCCCCCAGGGCCCGAAATCTGGCCCTGTATTTTGGTGCAGAATCCTCCGTTAACGGGCCCAAGCCAGTAAGTCAGATATTACTGGCTTTGTGCCCGTTCCCAGTAATGCAAGTGTTATAAAACCTTATTAGAGGTAAAATATAGAATGGATCATTTAAGCACCATTAAGGGCCTCATTTACTAAAGTTGTGTATTTTCTGCTATTATACATCGCCAGCCATCGCCTTATCCCATATGACGTCATAAAGGCTATATAAGGGGGACCTCTAGTGACCGAAGGCTCATTAGCATTGAACCCCGAAGGAGCAGAACCGGCCACCAGCATCACGCCGGACAAGAAGTGGGAAACGTCAGTCAAGATGCCCATTTCTTCTAGCAAGTCTCCCAAGATCCCAAAATGTGAGTACGAACAGCTATTGTGACTAGAATATATTAATAGGCTGCTAACGGTGAAACTTACTATTATTACAGTGTAGCTGAGCAACTTGCGTTTATTACAATCTAACGGGGCAAATACATTATCCTATATTCTAATGAGGAAAATACATAATCCTATATTTCAACGTGGGCAATTACCTTAGCATATATTCTAACGTGGCAAATACATTATCCTATATTTGAACGGAACAAATACGTTATACTACATTCTAACGGGGCACATTCCTTTACATACATTCTAACGGGGCTATAATATTAAAGGGTGACCTATGTAGTTACTAGTAGCATTAGATCAAATAGACATATATAAAGTGGAATAAAGTGGGGATTCTAATAATGGTCGCTAAATACGAGGTATCTACTATCATCCACACCCTTATCGCACCAGTCTGTAACGGCTACTGTCTGTTGTCCTGCTACAGGATATGACTTACCCCGATATGGCGCCTATACTGGGAGTATAAGAGTACCTTCTTACAGCCAGTAACCGACTGTCACTGGCTCCTTCCACTGCGCTGTAGGGCCACCACTAGGCTCCTACCGCTTTCTTCCGGGTGTGGCTGTTGCATGCCCCTTGTCTAACTGTTGTCCCCCTAAACCACTTGCTATGGTTTAAGGCTGCTGGGTAGCTTGGCAGAGACGACAGGATGCTCAAGCCCTTCAAGTCAGCAGGGAAATGGATTAGATTTCAGCTAATCTGTAATTCACAGGAATACAGCCGATGCAGTGCTAGAAGCAATCGATGTTCCTGATAAGTACCTCCGGCCTGCTGGTTTGCTGTACCAGTGATATGTCCAGAATTCTAATGGAATACTTCACTTGTAATACCTTTCAATACAAAACACAGCTCAGTTTTATACAGTTTTTGGCACACATGCTGTGAGGAGGGTAGTCCCAAACTGGTGCCGATATGTCTAAAATCTTAACACTAATCTAATCACAATATTTACAGTCAGGATATACAGTATGTACTCGCTACAGACACTAGAACTGAACGAAATTTACACATACATTTGCAGAAGTCTGTGAAATTTTACATTAGACAGTTCCTGTACCTTAGGATGAAGAGCTATTGTGCTTCCAGGCCAGGATGCAGACTCTGTACAAGACTCATTAGCATGGGGCTTCCTTAGCAAATAATTTGTCCCAATAGAGTCACAATACACTAGATACATTTCCAATTATATACAGCAGTGCACTGCGTCACTAACATGAAATATGTTCATTCATATTTCATTCATAAATTATATGACGTGGCCTTGCCGCATATGATGTGCTCCGTTCACAATTGCCTTGTTATGTAAGGTAGGAAGGGACCTACATGGACCCGGAAGGGTGAACCACTGCAGAGAGGCAGTTAGCCTTGGGCCAGGGTAAGTGGGATACAGGGAGAATAGTGGCAACTGGATATTCATAACACGATTTATATTAATATTGGATGACATTTGCCTTATTTATTTGTCACATTTATGTTTGCTGTTTCTTTATTTCCCACCCACCTCTCCCAATATTCTTATTTGTTTTACAGCCAGTGTAATTGGTTAATGATCAGATTCTGTCCCATGAGCAACATTATCATTAACAATTAACCCACATTTTGATGTTTATGGCATTCTTGTTTATGTAATCATCTTGGGCTTTTTTACACTATGGGGTATCTATTTTTTTTATACATATATGTTTGTCTTTGCCATATGAGTCCTATACTTTAATCAGTATATTGAATAAAAGTAAATTTTTATCCAGGTTTTTCACTTACACATATTGCACAGCTCCTAGACTTATTATTTGTTACCCCTCCCCCCCATTGTGCTAATTTCCATTCCTTTTTCCGTTTTCTGGTATATACATTGTTGCAATATTTTATACATTATTGCGACTTTTCATCAATGTGCTCTATGGGATTTTTCTGTGTATACATCCCTTATCTCTGATTAATATTTTGTCAACAAGTGATTGCCATCTTGATTTCCACTTTCAATAGACTTACTGACCATCTTTTGAGTTCTACATATGATGTTTTCTGATCTACTATAACATATAATATTTATGTTATTTATTACAGGCTTTGTGATAAACAATCTCTCCATTGCAACCATTTATATTTATGATTCCCGTGGCATATTTCAATGCTGGTTGTATATACAGGCAAATTATATTTTTAATGTGCGCTATTTTACCTGGAACTGTAATGATATATACTATGGGCCTGATCCAGACCTACGCCGCGCATGCGCTGGACAGATGTTGCCCGGCGTCGCTATGGCAACGCCCGATCGTGGATCGGGCGTCCGTAGCAGCGCCGTAGGGACGCTGGAGGGGACGTCCCTACATTCAGGTTAGTGTAGGTGGGCGGTGGGACCTAGTTTAATGAGGGTGGGAGGACAGGCTAGGCGGCCATACCCTCCTGTGCGAGCGTATGGCCCCTTCCTTACGCTGGCTGAAGTTAGGGTAGCCTTCAGCCGGCGTTAGGAAGGGGCCATACGCCCGCACAGGGGGAGTGTCGGGGAAAGTGAACGTCGATACGCTGTGCTTTAGTAAGCACAGCGCATTGGCGTAGGTCTGGTCAGACCCTATGTATCTACTATAGCAATTACATTGAATAATATATGGGAATTATGATTAATCAGTAACAGTACAAAAATATTACTAAGGTGTTTTATGGAAGGAGGTCCTTGAGGGGGTGACACCATGAGTTTCCGCACCAGGTGATGCCAACCCTAGTGACGCCATTGGTGGATGGACTTGTAACACTGGTGCGCACATGCAGCGATGTTAAATGTCAAGGGCACTTATGCAACAGACTTAATCTGAATCGGGGCCAAGATATGTTATGTAACACCAGGGAGACAGTATCTAATGTACAGTCTCGGAGTGATGTTACCCTCAGGACGGTGGAAGTTCTGTTCTAGAAATGAGGACATTTACTTGGATCAACCATTGAACAGGGAAACGAATGATTAGGACCAGATTAGCAATGGGACTAATGGGATTACAGTCCCCAGGCCTCCATCTGAAAATAGGCCCCCCCACACACGCTGCAGAACCCCAGGCCTCCCACTGCAGTGCATAAGGATGAATGTCAGGGACTGATATTCTCCTCTAAAACATACTATATAGAGTGGACCCTTGATAATTTTCAGCTCCAGGCCCACATGGCCCTCAGTCCGGCCCTGATGATGGTGCGTGCAATTCTAGTCCATGGACTATATTCACAAATGACCTACTACGCATGTGTGATAGGTCATTTGTGAAATCTACGCACCTAAGAAATAGTTTCGTTAGAAAGAGGTGACGCTATGCTGCCTCAGGGGGTGTTTAGGTAGAAGTGGGAGGGGGGAGGGGATTTAGATTAGTCGGGGAGAGGTATTGTCCGTGCGTAGTTATCTTCTTAAGAAGGAAACGCGTGGTAAGATTAAGTAGCCCTATGCCACTTGTAAGTGCCATAATGTACCTCAGAGCCGTAACTACACATTTTAGCCCCAGGGGCAAATAGGAAAAAAGTTGCCCCCTGACCCTCAATTCCAAGTCAATTTAACCTAAAATATTACAGTACTGGTGCCTTCTTAAGCTTTGCGTCCCTTTGTCACACCCCTAGTTATGGCCCTGATGTGCCAGTGCACCAGTGAGTTAGGTGCGGTTCTGTCCACAGCTAACTGACTCTATGGTTCTGTGTGAGGAGACTCCTTTGTTTAGCACCTTCAGCAGAAGTCATGAGACATCTTTGTGTTTAGTCTATTGCAGGTACGAACACGATGGGAAACTTTCACTGAATGTTTTTGTTTATCTTTCCTTGAGGGCTTCTCATTACCCTGTGATTAAAGACGTCTCATGTCTGAAACACGTCATTAGCTGGGACTAGAGATAAGTTATCATTTAGGTCCTTATTATGCTCTTTGGCATCTCTTACTGAACATTCATTGTTGTACAAATAATGAGTGGTTTTATTATTGTATTTTATAAGATAATGTTTTTATTATTATTATTAAATGTTGATGTTCAGTGGAAAATCCAGTTACCTTTGAGCCTCTCGTCCTGCATCCAAATCAGTTCAATTCTATTTGCTAGTTATATGAAATTTATAGACCGATATAAACTCTCGCAAGGAAAAACTCCCCAAAACATTACAACACAACACACAGCTTAATTGCGGCTGTATAAATGTTGACACCTTTTTAATAAAGAATATTGCAATCCCGGAATGGTCTTATTTTGACAAAGTACCAGTAGGGGTTACAGTTGGGCTGAGGAGGGGGGAGGATTAAGGTTAGGCTGCAGAGAGGAGTGATAGGGTTAGGCTGCAGGAGGAAGATTGTTAGGGATAGGCTGCAGAGAGGGGTGATAGGGTTAGGCTGCAGGAAAGGGAAGGTTAGGGATAGGCTGCAGAGAGGTGTGATAGGGTTAGGCTGCAGGAGGAGGATTGTTAGGGATTAGGGGAGGGTTAAGGTTAGGGATAGGGTTGGGGGAGGGTTAAGCTTAGGTTGTGGGATGGGGATGGTTAGATTTGGGAGAGAGTTAGGGTTAGGTTGCAGGATAGGGATGGTTAGGGTGAGGGTTAGCGAGGGTTAAGGTTAGGTAGCAGTCAGGGGATTGTTAGGGTTAGAACCTGTTGCCATTGGACTCTTCGTAGAGGGTATGCATTTGCTGGCTTGAATGGCCAATTTCAGTGTTGAAATTGTCCATATTGTGAATATTCTGAGCTGGGAATGGGTACTATAACTAAGGGCCCTATTTCAAATAAGTGGGCTTGTGAAGGTTAGGTTTAGGCTGCAAGAAGGGGAGGGTTAGGGTTAGGCTGATAGAAGTGGAAGGTTAGAGTTAGGGTTAGGCTGATATAAGGGGAAGGTTAGGACGAGGAGGTTGCATTCTCCAGCAAGAAGATTTGATTTGCAAAAAAGGGACATCTGAAAGTTCCTTTTCGGATGTCCCTTTTACCACTTTCTACTTTTTTCTTAAGAATGGGTGAGTATGCCGTTTGACGAGATCCCTCCGCCGCCGCTATCGCCAGACCGAGGGACAGGTGAGTAACCTCTCTGTGCGGGTTAGGGTTAGGGTCAGGCTGCAGGGCAGGGAGGGTTAGGGTCAGGCTGTGGTAGAAGGAGGGTTAGGGTCAGGCTGCAGGGGAGGGAAGGTTAGGGTCAGGCTGCAGGGCAGGGAGGGTTAGGGTCAGGCTGCAGGAGAGGTTAGGCTGCGAGGAGAAGTAAGGTTAGGCTGCGAGGAGAAGTAAGGTTAGGCTGCGAGGAGAAGTAAGGTTAGGCTGCGAGGAGAAGTAAGGTTAGGCTGCGAGGAGAAGTAAGGTTAGGCTGCGAGGAGAAGTAAGGTTAGGCTGCGAGGAGAAGTAAGGTTAGGCTGCGAGGAGAAGTAAGGTTAGGCTGCGAGGAGAAGTAAGGTTAGGCTGCTGGACAGGAATGGTTATAATTAGGCTGTGGAGAAGGGACAGTTAAGGTAAGGCTACAGGATGAGGATAGTTAGGGTTAGGGGAGGGTTAAGGTTAGGTTACAGAAAGGGGTTAGGGTTAGGGTGTGGGGCAGGGATGGTTAGGATTAGGCTGCAGAGAGGGGAGAGTTAAGGTTAGATTGCGGGACAGGGATGGTTAGGGCCAGCCTGCCAGGAGGGGAGGGTTAGGGTCAGGATGCCAGGAAGGGAGGGTTAGGGTTAGAGTCAGGCTGCCAGGAAGGGAGGGTTAGGGTAGTGAGAGGGGAGGATTAGGGTTAGAATTAGGGAAAGGAGTGGGGGGGGGCTATTTTTAATATCTTTTTGGAGCACTGAAAGCTCGGTGCTCCATGGATCGATTGCAATGACTCCTCGAGGCATATGCAATCGAAATCCCAGCCAGTTCGAAACTGGCATGGAGGACACGGCCCTATTGTTCTAACCGGGGGTCCACACTCAGATGAGGCTGTGAAAAGGGGAAGGTTAGAGTTAGGGTTAGGCTGATAGAAGGGGAAGGTTAGGATGAGGCTGTGTGACATAGAGGGTTAAGGTTATGGTATTAGAAAGGGAAGATTAAGGTGAGGATTAGGGTTAGTGGAAAATGTTACCTGTCGCTGTTGGAGTAATTGCAACCTGATTCTTCTTGGAGTCTGCATTCAAACTGGAAAGAAGTCCATGCAGTCGCAATGGTTGTGCCTGAAAACAACGTGTCGCAAGTCAGCCACATCGTACCAGCAAACCACATCTTTCCTCAAGACAGCAGTCACGGGAACTACTCTGTCTCTATGGAAACGGCCAAAAACTGATGACAGCCTTCGCTGTAGTGCCGCAAAGTCATCAAAGCAGCGAACTACACGCCTCTGAATACTGCTTGCTCTGAACAAGGGAGTGAAGAGGACATTTAGACGAGGCAGCCTGGGAATGGTCGTCACTGTCAATGAATGGAATTTGGTGGGTTAACAATCAAAGCAGATGATACCATAACATGACCCATTCCATTAGCTACAAAATACTCTGCTCCTCAGTTTCCAACTGTCAGTTACTATGGTAACCACCTATGTTGAGGAGACAAATAGTTTTTTAAATATAAGTTAAGTCATTTAAACCAGGTGAGTGACAGTTGGAAGCTCAGGAGCGGAGTATAGTGTACCTAATGGACTGGATCATGTTGAAGGATCTGTGACACTGCTCTCTTCCATCACCACTCTGACTATGTTGGTTTAGACTGTGATAGGGTACAGGGAGGTCTATCACTTATGTATATGTCTCTTAGGTACCTGTTGTACTGTCACAGAGCTTTCCATCAGGAGGCCTGTCTTTGTTGTGTCCAGTACATGAACCTCATGTCCTCTTCTTTTCAGAAAGGGAGTTACTAGAACGTACTCCTCACATGCCAGTCCCCTGTGGCTTGTCACACTACCAACACATGATAACCTTGACTTGATATTGACTTTGGCAGATCTCAAAAATCCAGTGTTGATATCTGTGATTTCCTTACTGCAGCATATACACAGACGCAAGTAGGGGTGGATCGTGACAGGCTAGGGGCCCCATGGCAAGGAGATGGGGGCCCCAAGTCTGGATGGGCTTGGACTGGGCAGAACCGTGCTGTGCTGGGGGCATCTGCATGAAAGAAGCTGTCAGAGGTTGAGAGCTTGAAACAGAGCTCGGCACTATATGTATGAGTGTATGTATAGCCCCATGTATGAGTGTATGTATAGCTCTATGTATGAGTGTATGTATGTATGTATGTATGTATGTATAGCTCCATGTATGAGTGTATGTATAGCTCCATGTATGAGTGTATGTATAGCTCCATGTATGAGTGTATGTATGAGTGTATGTATGAGTGTATGTATAGTAAGATTTACAAAAAAAGTGTCTTTTAAGTTGCCAAAAGGTAATGGAAAAAGTAAAACTTAATCAAAAGATCATTTTAAAGGTGCATATCTGACATATGTGATGGTGATTTGTACGCATCCACATTTCTCACACACTTTACATAAGGTCACATTTAGGTAGCTGGTTCCAATCACGTATTAAAGTTTAAACAATACATTACTAAGATTTCAACCAAAAATAAATAAATGGTGTGTTTTTGAAGGGAATATGTAAAATATAAGGAAAGGAAAGGGGCATTCTGTAAGAAAGTAATAACTCATCTCTGTCATGCGCAGCTTTTCACATAATTACATTATTAAGTGCAGTTGCAACCTTATCCAGAACTGGAAGTATCCAGGAGATATGGCTGAAGGTGGATATATAGTACAGGTATTCTAAATGCATCATATGTCACTTGTTTGGGTTCAAATAGCGTGCAGATATGGATTTGCCCCTCTCTCTCTCTACACACATTCTCTCTCTCTTTAAACATTATCTCTCTCTCTTTCTCTCTCACACACTTACTCCTTTCTCTCACTCTCTCTCTCCCTCTCTCTTTAAACATCATCTATCTCCTTCTCTCGCTCTCTCTCTCTCTCAAACACACACTCATTCTCCTCTCTCACACTCACTGGCTCACTCTCTTTCTCACACACATACTCACTATCTCTCTCTTTTTACAAGTTCTCTCTCTCTCTCTCTCACACACATCCTCACTCTCTCTTTTTTACACATTCTCTCTCACCCTTACTCTCATCTCTCTCTCACATACACACTCACTCTCCCAGGGCCGATGTAAGGGCCATGTGGTCTTGGAGCTGAAAATTATTAAGGGCCTACACTATATGTTTCTGACATTCTCTCTGCAGTAGGAGGCCTGGAGATCTTCAATGTGGGGACCTATTTTCAGATGAAGGCCTGGGACTGTAATCCAATAAGCCCCATTGTTAATCTGGCCCTGCACTCTCCTCTCTCACACACACACACTCACTCTCTCTCTCTCACACACACACTCACCCTCTTTCTCTCTCACATACTCACTCTCTCTCTGTCTCACAAACTCACTCTACTCTCTCTTACACACACTCACTCTCTCTCTCTCTCACACACATACTCTCTCTCTCTCTCTCTTACACACACACACATACACTCTCTCTTTTTACACATTTTCTCTCTCTCTCCTTCAGTTAATCAGGAAAATATGTAAAGCCTTCACGTCTTTATTTTGCTGATCAGTAAAGGTTCTATTTACATTACATTAATGTCAGTACAATTAGCAGTGATTGGCTGACAAAAAATTATTGTTAATTATCAAAAAGACACATATTTCTCTTAAACATAAAGAGTATTAATGGCATGGTCCCCTTCTCTCCTATATGCCACATGTAGAGCGACCATATTATGTAAAAGGGGCCGTGCAGGACATATTTCACACTGGCATAGATAAGAAGCCACCACTGCAGTATGGCATAATGTGGAATAACGCTGCTGTGCCAGCATGCATCGCTCCAAGGGTTAACTTTTAGCTCTCCAGGTGATGAGAAACTACAATTCCTATCATGCATTGTCATGGATAATCTATGCCTAAGCCGTTGGAGTTTGCTGGGCATTGGAGTTTTTGGAGTACCACAGTTGCCTATGCCTGTGGTAGACTAGGGAATAAAACGTTACTAATGTCAAGTTCCTATAATTCAATATGAGTGTTTTCACTCTGCTCAGCATTGCAACACAATATTATTGTTACGGTTTAGCTATTTTTATTTGCATCTCAATATGCAATATGAAATGTTTTGCATGCAATTATTTTTAGCACCAAAGTGTAATTAATATGAATAATCTATTATTATGTTTAAGTAGATATTTATTCTAAGATTGCTTTAGCATGAATTGATTAGTGCTGTTAATGTTTCACAATCGCTCTGAAGCTTGCCCATTTCTGACATGCATTACGGTATTCTCCTCTCAGCTTTCTTTCTAAGTCAACAGCCTTTCTACTAAGTCATTATTGACATCACAGCTCTAAGTCCTATAAGGACAATTTTAGGGCAGTGTCAAAGCAACATAAACCACCAGAACAGGGTTCAAAAGCCCTAAGAGCCATGATTGTCTGATTTATCAGTGTTGCTTGCACCCTCCCACTCCAGGGGCCAGATTTCCTAAGCTGCCGGTTTGGAAAAGTGGAGATGTTGCCCAAAGCAACCAATCAGATTCTAGATGGCATTCTCTACTATGTAATAGGAAAGTGAGAGCTACAATCTGATTGGCTGCTATAGGCAACATCTCCACTTTTCCAAATGGCAGCTTAGTCAATCTGACCCATGATGAAGATGGAGAGGGGGTTGGGATTCTTTCTATGTTCAGAGAATTGAGGAGTAATATTGTTGTGCAGTGCTCGTCTATACTCAGAACCTCAGCACCTTAATGGTGCTATGAGCATTTAGACGTGGGGTATGGAAACATAATGGAAGTGAAGGTAGAGTTTTAGCTTTCCAATAAAATCTGTGGGAGTGGGAAAAGTGACAGAAAGTACTAGAAAGTATCCCATATCTGATAACCAGATCAGAATATGGCCTGGAAATGTCAGCAGGATGCTAGGACCTTTAGCTAAGCCATGAGCACAAATGTCATGTTCAGCCTTAATCATCTTCTACCCCACAAAAAAATCCTGTTTCATCAGTGGACTTTTTCTTTTTTTCTCCCGGCTCCACACAGCAGATAGATTGCATGCTTTCTATTTATAGGCTTTATCCCACTTTTAAACAGTCTGTTCACTATTTTGACACAGTTCTCCATATCTCTACAGAGGAATTGTCCTACAATCAGATCTCTGAGCTCAGGGATGTAGAAATCCACAATCACTGGGCTGAACTATCGAGACATCTATTCATTAGCAGTTACTTTGCCCAGAGTCACACAGACAGCCCTCTAACAGGCGTACTTTAAGTTTTCTGATTCAAGCACATTAAAATCACTTAAGTACTGAAGACTGGATGGGTGTGCATTGAGAGGGAATGCCTATACTATACATTGTAAAAAGAGGGAATGGCCATCATCTGAAAGTTTCATTGCCCCTAAGTCCAGATGGGATGGTAATGGATACTGGTCAGGTGACACTGATACATGCACAGATCGAAAAAGTATCTGTGATCCAATAAGAATGTGGCAGTGTTGCTGGGGAGTTTTCTTTCTCTTGTTCCTGTTGCTAGCAGATTTCCCCTGCTTTTCATGCACCTATTTGAATTAACCTATATTGATCTTTAATTAATTATTCATTTATTTATTAACAGGTTTTTAACATGTTTTTATATAGCGCTATCAGAGAATATTTCACATTCATATCAGTCCCTGCCCAATTGGAGCTACAGTCTAAGTTCCATAACACACACACACACACACACACGGTTGAGTTGATTTATTCAGCAGCCAATTAACCTAACAGCATGTTTTGGTGTGGGAGGAAACCGGAGCACCCGCAGGGAACCCATACAGACACAGGGATAGCATACAAACTCCACACAGATCAGGCCTAGTCCTAGAAACTCATGACCCAGCCCATAGACACACACACACACACACACACACACACACACACACACACACACACAGACATTAAGGTTGATTTATTCAGCAGCCAATTAACCTAACAGCATGTTTTGGTGTGGGAGGAAACCGGAGCACCCGCAGGGAACCCATACAGACACAGGGATAGCATACAAACTCCACACAGATCAGGCCTAGTCCTAGGAATCAAACTCATGACCTACTACCTGCTACTTACTGAGCCACCGTGATAGGCACTGAAAAGATATATACTGTGCATACGTACATTGACTACGTCCCCTGTCCCTTCCCGTCCACAAAATGCTCTTCTATACGCTAGCGGTGGCAGCAGTGGGTTGTAGTTGGGTCTGGATTCTGGTAAATGCGTGTGCACTATATCTGGGCATGGTAAGAAGTTATACACTGCACAGTCAGAGGGGATGCAGTCTCCGCTTAGAAAATTGCATTTTCGAATTACAGGCAGCTGAAAGCTCCTTTTCGGCTGTGTGCATTTTGAAGATATTACTATTTAGAGAGTTCTAGTAATGAATTGGTAAGCATGGTGTTCGGCACGCTGCTTTGGGATCAACCAGGCACCTTGAGTGAACAAGTTGTTCTGGCACAGGACTGGCTGTGCAGCAGATTTAAATAGCGTGCTCCTGACCAGGATTGGATAGCCTGGTCATATGATCTTAAGTGCTGGACTCTGGCTTGAATAAGTCATATGTCTAAAAGCAACATGGTGGCGCCCATGCATTGGAGAGCACCGGAGCTGGCGCCATACTCGGCATCCACACTGCACAGCCAATGACCTGGAACACAGGACTGGAGGCTGCCACTAGTAAGAGTGGCACCTCCTGGAGCGGGCATGGCTGGAGTCTTAGGGTCAGGCTGTGGGGAGGGGAGTCTTAGGGTCAGGCTGTGGGGAGGGGAGTCTTAGGGTCAGGCTGTGGGGAAGGGAGTCTTAGGGTCTGGCTGCAGGGAGGGGAGTCTTAGGGTTAACCTCAAATGATGCCTTTCATACATATCTTCGGTTTTGTGTGTTTGAATATTATATTTAGATGCTGTTTGCCCCTGTTAGATATGAAAAGGAGCTGATAGACGTACTTTCTTTAGAGTAATTGTTTTATTGGTTTAAAGAGATGTCATTGCACACACCTCCCTTACCATTGGTGGTTGACAGTTTTTGGTCCCACTCTTCTTGCTTATAAGATCCGGTCAGCGTGTCACTCGCCTTAATGCCTTGAAAAAGCTGTCTATGCGAAACGCGTGTTGGCGTTTGTGCTGAGCTCCTACATACTTCTAACTGTACCATATAATATGTGCCGCTTATGATTTAACTTTTGATATAGCCTTAGCCCTCTGAGTGCTTTTAATCACGCTGCAGAGAGTCTTATTTCTTCTACAGTGCTCCATGTGCAGGAGCCTAATGGCACTGAGTGCTTGTAGTCGTTCAGTTCCGTTATATTGTTACTTTGGGCCTGAGCCAGAGCTACGATATTGCGCTGAGCGTGCAAACACTCAGCGTAACATCAATGCACTCCCCCCGACACTCCCCCTGTCCCAGCGTAATTACACACTGTTACACCGACTGAAGGCTATCCTATTCAGCCGGCGTGACAGAGTGTAACTAAGCCAGGATCCTGAGCGTGCCGACCTAACCCAGCCCTCCCGTCCTCATTTCCCTGCCTCCGCCCGCCTACATTCCCTAACAGTAGCGTAGTTACGGAGAGTTACGCCCCCTCATCCGTAACTACCGTAACCTGTATTCCCAGCAACTAAAATCCCTATCTACGCCAGGCAACATCTGCCCGGCGCATGCGCAGATCGGCTAAACAGTTCTGGATCAGCCCCGTTGTAACTTAAATGTTACACTATATGCTGATCGCTACTGAAATGTCTAAATAAGAAATGACCCATTGTGGTCTAATCAAACTTATAACGTGGCGTGTTTTAGCGTTCAGCTTTAGATTAAAAGCAAATTATAAAATATCTGATTACATAACCGATACCAGCTCTATGTCTATATGTGCTGATTAATTACTGCCACATTACAGCTATGTGTGGCAGTATTTGTTTTTGACTGCCATTTAATATATCACTTACTGTGACCTCAATTCCAACTGCAGCTCAATGTGTCTCCGTTTTTATATTGAGATAATTAAATTACAAAGTAAATTGGTTACATAATAAACACTAACCATGTGTTGAAAAATAATCTTTTGTATTAAAAAAATATAAAAAAATGTAAAAATGTAAAAATACAAATTAATACATAAATAATATTAGTCTTCTATATTATTTTTCTTCTTTATTCAAAAAAAATATAAAAAAATACAAATAAACAAATAATATTAGTCTTCTATATTATTTATCTTTATTCTTTATTATAATAAGTAGAGTCAGTTGATTACAACTATATACTGGTTTAATTGGTTATGTCTATTTAATGACAACTATATCACGAATATAATATGATAAAATATATTATTCATCGATTAATAATTAATTTTAGCAACTGAAAACATATTACTAAGCAAATTGATTACATAATAAATATTAGCCATATATAGCTGTATGCAGACTATCGGACGAATGACATATACGTCCGGTGTTTAGCGTTTTTTCCTACTGCGCATGCGTAGTATATTTTTGTGTTATCTACGTAACTTTTCCTTACGTAGATTGCGTCTTTCAGACGCATTTACGCAATCTATGTAACGAAAAGACACGTAGATAATGTAGAAATGTACTACATATGCGCATTAGGAAAAAACGCTAAACACCGGACATATGTTATATGTCCGACAGTCTGCATACGGCCATATATGGCTAATATTTATTATGTAATAATATGGATAACAACAGTAAATAAAGTTTGTACTTTTATTATTGTTAGAATTAGTCTACGTGATTGGATAGGTTTTGAGTGCTCTGTTTGAATTTCGCTCTCTCTTTGTTGTGCATGAGTCTTAGAGTTAGACTGCAGGAAGGGAGTCTTAAGATTAGGCTGCAGGGAGGAGAGGGTTAGGGTTAGGCTGCGGGGAGATGAGGGTTAGGGTTAGGCTGCGGGGAGATGAGGGTTAGGATCAGGCTGTGGGGAGATAAGGGTAAGAATTAGGAGAAGGGACCATTCACCGCTGCGTCTTCGTCCTGAGAATCATCGATTACTTCTCCTCAGCGGGGCAGAAGCAATCGTTTTCCCAGGCACTTCTCTGTGTGCTGGTAGAAAACGGCCCTTTCGAAAAAAGGGCCTTTCGAGGCAGCGAAATACACCCCATCAGATGTACATTCAGGGCTTGATCGGCTCTCTTGTCTTGCATGCAGTAATTGCTTTGTTCCTGATTAATATCCATGGTAGTAGCAGCGCAGAGCGTCTAATAGATGTCATTCCCTCTGGAGGTCTGACGAGCGCCTGTTCTTTAGAAGTCCGGGCCAGGACAGTTTGGGCCTCGGGCCCGAATAAACAGGACCTGGGACATACTAAACCCATCTGCCAAGCCTGGCAACACTTCCTGGAAAATCTCACAGCCCTATTATAATAACATTGTGTACTGCAGCCTGGCCTTAGAATATATCCAGGGTCTGCGTTCAGATTCCCTCCTTCATTCTGTATGATCGCCTCTGTGACGGAGGTTATTGTATGGAATTTGTGATCCGCAAGTCCACATGTAGGATAGCAGAGCACCTCCCCCTAGGCACTGCACATAAAAATACACATATAATAAAAACTAATGACATGAGAATAAATATACATGAAACATAGGAATCCAAGACTCAATATTATAGCACAAATAGATGTAATCAACAACTCAGCCCGCAGGGAAACCTCCTTAGATGTCGATAAATGGGAGGTCTGAGCGGTAAGTATTACTACCACTGTGTAAGTTAATAGAGATAAAGTGCATTTAATGTCATAAGAGATAATTATCAGCTGAAAGTTCCACTGTTAGATATATTGCACTAGAGATTGCACTA
>WWET01005601.1:63036-77971 GCA_011038615.1 Limnodynastes dumerilii | reverse complement strand
ATAGCGTGCTTTCTGCTGAGTGACAGGGGCTGGATCTTAGTCTCTGTGCTTTCCTGTGAATGCAGAGGGTTCAAGGTGGCACAATTACTTTTGCTTGTTGGAGAATCACGACAATCTCATCAGTGTATGTGTCCTTATGTATGGAGTGTAGATAGCAGGCTAGGCGGGCGTGCTAGGAGATGTAGTCCTTTCAGAGCGGGTGCTGTGCATGGCAGTGGGTGTTTATTTGCAGGCGGTTGGCTTAGCTGTGTGTGTACTTGCAGGGCGTCTGCTGCCCAGGGCCGGCTTGTTATCCCTACTTCATGCCAGGATCTTGGCTCCTTTCAGCGTTTTCACACTGCTGTTAGAGCAGCACAGGAGGGCTCCCTGGTATGTGACAGGCAGGCAGTGATCCAATGAATGACAGGGACATAAAGCCGTCACAGGTGTCACATTCTCATTACCCTGTGCTGCAGACCTCGCCCCGACAACCTGTTCTAGGAATACTCCATGTCTGGCCCCGCCGGCTCTTATCACAGATTCCTCACTGCTGCAGAGCGTTACATGACGGAACAGCGTGTGTGCAATTACCGTACGGTTTGTACTGGACGCCGCAGGGCGGGGAGGCGGCGCTTCTCCTGGGCGTGCAGGGGTTGAGGTGGCGTTGAATTGTTTGAGTGATGTGAATGAGCAGGACGACTCCTGTCTCCCAAGTAAATCAGATTGATAGGACGGCTCCCATGGCAACAGAGTCCTGTGATGGTTGTAGTGTGTATAGCGAGTACTCGGAGCCAGTCGTGCATGCTGTCCGCACATGTGCTACTCCGGGCTGGAAGCAAAGCAGCGTTACCCACCCTCAGACGACTTTAGCCTATTTCTTTCTATGTGTTGTCTTGGAATAATTACTTAATTCATTACCCAGGAGTGATGTGCAGTTTGAATTACAGTAGTGGGATGATGGCAGAGGGTCTGTGTGTGAGCAGCGGCCCCCTCCTCCAGTCACACCCTCCTGCCACTTCTCCTTCTGTAGACATAAGCAGGGAGGACTGGGCGCGTTTAACCCTTGCCGGCGCTCTGGGTTATTTCCGGTCGGTGTGTTCCGCTTTGGCGGTGAAGGAGTTAATGGCAATAAGGCAAATGCAGGAAAAGCGGCGTATTTATCGGCCAGATCTCGCTCCCGCCCTGCAGATTGCTGCCTTGTGATCTGCACAGACTCCTATTCATCTGTCATCTGGTGGAATTACACTGGGCTGGTGGTAATGCCATCTGTTCTGCTCCGCAGTCTGCACGGTTGGCACAGCGGTCGGCATCGATCTAGTGCCATGGGTTCTGGTCACACCTGGGTGGGTAAATCAGTGGGCAGGTGTGAAGTATAGAGGGTGACATAAGACCCCCGATGTGTGAGCCCCTACCACAGTCAGGCGCTATATAGATATTTTCTGATGCCCAGTGAATTCTCTGACCGTGCTTTCTTCTCCTCCGTCCAGGCCGAAGCGGAGGTCTCGTCCCTCAACAGACGCATCCAGCTGTTGGAGGAAGAGCTGGACCGGACCCAGGAGCGTCTCTCCACCAACCTGCAGAAACTTGAGGAGGCTGAGAAAACAGCCGACGAGAGTGAGCGGTGAGTGAGCGGATCCCTGTGATCAGAGTCCAGCCGCACCGCCCCCCCAGGAATCCAGGATGTGCTGCTCCGTCCAGTGTTTCCTGTTTGTCAGGAAATGAGTCTGGTCCCTCTGTGTGTATACTGCGATGCCGGGGATCATAGAGCAGCCATAGGCTGAATGACCGGATCGGATGCTATCTTCCCACACACACTCATCGGTGACATTATATCTCAAATCCTGGACACGCACTGCTTAGAATGTCACAAATGTGTACCACAGATGCTGAATTCAGAGTGTAAAGATAAGAGGAAATCAGGTGGAAAGTTACACATGTGTAAAACCATGTTGACTCTCGGGGTGAGAGTAATGTTATTCTTTACATGCAGGGATATTACTTTGCTTTTAATTATTGCACATATATACTGACCAGCGTTACTATTACACTGTTATTTATCACCTCATCTCTAATACTATTATATTACTATTATATTATTACACAGATACTGACCAGCGTTACTATTACATTCTTATTTATCACCTCATCTCTAATACGATTATATTATTACACGGATACTGATCAGCATTACTATTACACTCTTATTTATCACCTCATCTCTAATACTAATATATTATTATTATATTATTACACAGGTACTGACCAGCGTTACTATCACACTGTTATTTATCACCTCTCATCTCTAATACTATTATATTATTACACAGATACTGACCAGCGTTACTATCACACTGTTATTTATCACCTCTCATCTCTCATACTATTATATTATTACACAGATACTGACCAGCGTTACTATTACATAGTTACTTATGTGTCATGGTACACAGACAGCAGAGGTCTATATTATATTACATTATTACACAGTCATGTAACGACCAACCATTTGCTGAGATCGGTTACACTCAGATAGCAGTTTAATGTTATAATGATAAAATAATTGGGGGATGTCTCCCCTCGCGGTACCCCCGGGGTGATAAAATCATTCAGGAAATAAGGACAAAGGAGCAGGAGCTTACAATCTAATGTAACTGCAGTGCTTAGATCCAGGATTCTTTTTGGAAACATCCGTGGATGGTAATAGGTTTATCCGGTGATACAATTCTCATTGTTCAATAGTTTTGGTGACATCTGCTGTGTACAGAATCTATTCTGCTAAACAGCTGAGATAAGGAGGTCAGGATACGTGTAGGCGACCTATAGTGAATTATTTCACACGATACTGCGTCTATTTCCATTGATCAGCAGAGCCTGTACGACCTCCAGTCCTGTCCCGGGTCACTTATCACCTGATATTGGAGCCTCTGCCTGGTGCTTTGAAGCCGGGTGCTCAGTAATCCACCGTCAGCACAGGAACTGGTTTGGAAAGTAATGATCTCATTCCCTGGATTTATAGCCTAAACAGCCGTCAAACCAGTTGTTTTTCCCAGTTGGGACACATCGGGGCACGTTGGCTTCTGAAGAGGTTTTAAAGATTATTTTCTTTAGGTCCTCATTAGTCTGACATGAAACGTTTGTGTATACAGATATAACCACGGGGTGGGACAGGTAATTACCCTGCACTGAAGGAGCCCCGATGAGGGTAAATGCTTGTGTCATGCGTCGTTCTATAGAAAGCAGTCCATGTGTGTGATCACTGTCACTGCTAGGCCGTCCCTGTGGAACTACAAGTCACATCATGTCTCCTTTCTCTGTGTCCACAGGGGAATGAAGGTCATTGAGAACAGGGCCCTCAAGGATGAGGAGAAGATGGAGCTGCAGGAAATCCAGCTGAAGGAAGCCAAGCATATAGCGGAAGAGGCGGACAGGAAGTACGAGGAGGTGAGCGTCGCCTTGCGTGCGTCTGTGTAGGGGCAGCGGTGCCGCCATGCAAGAGACAGGTTAGAATATTATATTTGTGTATTTGCAGGTGGCACGAAAGCTGGTGATCATCGAGGGGGACCTGGAGCGCACAGAGGAGAGGGCAGAAATTGCAGAGTCGTGAGTATCGCCCTAATCACAGCGTTGCACGCCCATGTTACACAAGGCTTGAGGGAAGCATGACTGCCCCCTGCTGACAGCTGGTGATATGCACATTATTGCTGGCAGCAGGATTTCTGTGTGTTGTTGATGCTGGGTATTAGATGTGACCTCTGGAGGTCTATGGAGAATGTCTCTCAGATGGAAGGCTTAGTCCATGTTAATATTGGAGGTTTCCAGACTCTCTGGCTTCTGTGTTGAGTTATATTAACCCAGAGATGGGGGAGTGCATTGTGGGTTATAGGGGGCAGCATCTGTCTCAGGCCTTGTGTCCCCTGTCCCCGCGTTGCATGACTTTTGAATTTGTTTTTGTTTGTTTCTACCCTTTTCCCATCTCCCTGGTTTTGTTGTGTGTGTTCCCGTTGACCCCTCCTCCGTCCTTCCGAACCCCAAACCGTTTCCTGTGGCCGCTCCCCTTGACCACTGACGCAGTCGTGCCCGCGAACTGGAAGAGCAGATCCAACTTTTGGACCAGAATCTGAAGTGCCTGAATGCGTCTGACGAGAAGGTAAACCCCCATCGCTCGGCCGCCTCCTCCTCCTCCCGGCTGTTCGGCCTCTACCCCTCTGTCTTCTGCCCTCTGTATCCTGTGATCAGTCCCCAGAATTCCTGTCCTGGCACGCTGCTTCCTGTATCATGGCCAGGACAGGAAGTGGCGGCCATAGTGGAGCTGTCTCTTCTCACTCCTTGGCTCTCCTTCTTTTCTCTTTCTCCGCTCCTCCCTTCCTGTTCTTCGTTCTCGGTACCTCTCCAGCAAATGTTCCGAGCTGGAGGAAGAGCTGAAAAATGTCACCAACAACCTGAAGTCTTTGGAGGCTCAGGCGGAGAAGGTAAGGCCGCCAGAGGGGTCTACGCTCCAGCTTGGTCCGTCCTCAGTGGCTGCACTGCTGGTGCACAATGCACTAATAAATGGAGAGACGAGGCGGCAGTCTATGTAATTTAGGAATAGGTGACGCCCGTTGTGTGGTCTCCTTCGCTGTCTCCTGATATTTAATCATCTAGACACAGTCTCGTTACTCCAGGCACTTTGCCCTTTTAGATGTTTTCTTAAATGTAACTTTGGGGCTGACAGTTACCTCTATTTATTATTATTTATTATTATTCTTCCAGTCATTTTCCTTTCCGTATAAACCCTCCTAGGTCGCTATGTTAGTAGTTACATACATTTACAGGGAAGCACGGCGGCTCAGTGAGTAGCATTGTGTGTCACAGGCAGAGGTCATGTGTTTCATTCCCAGACAAGGCCTTTTCTGTGTGGAGTGTGCATGTGTTCTGTATGTGTTAGGGACCTCAGTATGTAGCTCCAATGGGACAGGGACTGATGTGAAAGTGAAATATTCTCTGTAAAGCGCTATATAAACACGTTTATACATAGATTTACATCTGTCGATACTGAATTGTATTCCCTGCCCTGATTACTGTATATAGCTGCAGTCCTGGGTCTCATCCCTAAGTCTCCTGACTGCGGACATGACCTTTGTTTGTTGTAATCTCGTTACTAAGCCTCGTTCTCTGTGTCGCATCTTACCAGTCCACTGCTTGATGAAAGGAAGGATTTCTCGTGTGACTATCGGCTGTTTTTCTGTGTTCTCCACCTCGGATGTTACCCTCCTAAAATAATCTTTCTCCCCCTGCAGTATTCTCAAAAGGAAGATAAATATGAGGAAGAAATCAAGTTATTGACAGACAAGCTAAAAGAGGTGAGTGAGGGGGTACCGGCTTACGGTGTAAACTTGTGCCGCCATTGCTGGAGGGCGCGTGTGGCGGCCACAGCGGTCTCTGCCACGCTGCTGTTTAAGCGCTAGCATTGGGAAACAGATTCTCTTCCAGGGGGTCTAATTCCGTTTCTTGTTTTCTAGGCTGAAACCAGAGCGGAGTTTTCCGAGCGGTCAGTGGCCAAACTGGAGAAGACCATTGATGACCTAGAAGGTTAGTTGCAGATCTTGTCACGTGACTCATTGCACATGGCTCCTCTCCAGTACAGTCCCTCGTCCATACAGCTTGCAGTCTGTAGATTTATTAATATTATTGGCAATTCATCACCTAAGCTTTGTAACGTTTTAGGTAAAAGGAAGAACCGGGCTCTTATTGTTGGGCCTATTCCACTATGTGGGCCTGGATCGGCCATTAGTGGTGCTGTACGGTCTGGACGCACTCAGGATGCGTGCTGTTGTTTCTCTGATGTTTCTTTTCCCCTCTCCCACCCCAGACGAGCTGTACGCCCAGAAGCTCAAGTACAAAGCAATTAGCGAGGAGCTGGATCACGCCCTCAATGATATGACCTCCATGTAAATACCCTGTGTGCTTGCCCTGCGTGGGATGTGGCTTTGGCTGTGTGCTGAGCTCACCGCAAGCTGCCAGGAGACCGTGGTCCCTGCGCCCGTCCTGCCGCTCACTGCTTACAGAGTGTGACCCTTGCGGGTTGGGGTGGGGGGAGTTTGTGCTTGTGTGGTGTGTGTGTGTAACTGTGCACCCCTTCTACTCATTGCATGGACCCCTGGATACCTGCATCTTGTCCCCTGTACCAACTCTCTCTTCTGTCTCATTGTTTCCACATAGATAAATCCAGCCAGTGTCCTGGTGCGCCTCCTGCTGGTCTCTCATTCCTCTCTCTCTCTCCCTCCCTCTCTCTCATGTTCTGCAGCCTCTGACGGGATGAATCACAGTATTTATATAAAAAAAAGAAAAAAATGGAAACCTTCTTTGTTTGTTTTGTTGTAACCCCCTTCCAGAGCAACTCCGCCTGTGTGTGATTTTATCTTGAATCCGTCAGTGAGTACTAGGCTTGTAGTCTTATGCCTTGTCAGGTAGGCCATGTAGGCGGTGGTCTTCACTTCCTGTCGTGACAATTGGCGTCCAACCACCAACGCCCTTGTTTAATTGTGAATTCCGCAAGCTGTGATGCTCAGATGCTGCACCCTCGCCATGACGCTAGAGGTCTTGCAGAAAGCCGCGTCTTAACCCCCCGTGTTACTGATGCAGCTCTGAACACAACTTAAGTCAATAAGTTCCCTTCAAAGGTGTTAGAAATCACTGGCGTTGCAGGACAGGGGACTAAAGTCCTAGAGAGGACAATGACGAGCTGTCAGTGTAGACAAAATATCTCTCCTGATTTCATTGGAGTCCGGGGTGTGGGTCCCCGCTTAAAACCCCCGCTTAAGGGCTGTTCTTTCCCAGCCAGTTCCAAACTCGATGAGGCATAGAAATCGATCCCCGGAGCACTGAACATGGTGTAAAAACTACCCCAACCCTTTCCCTAATTCTAACCCTCCTGTCCCCGCAGCCTGACCCTAACTCCCCTTCTCTGTAGCCTAACCCTAAGACCTCCCTTCCCCACAGCCTAACTCTCCCTTCCCCGCAGCCTGACCCTAACCCCCCTTCTCTGTAGCCTAACCCTAAGACCTCCCTTTTCCACAGCCTAGCTCTCCCTTCTCTGTAGCCTAACCCTAAGACCCTCCTCGCCGCAGTCTAACCCTTACCCTCCCTTCCCCGCAGACTGACCCTAACCCCCCCCTTCTCTGCAGCCTAACCCTCCCTTTCTAACAACCTAACACTAACCCGGTAGAGTTTAGAATGTGACCGTTACAATCTGATTGGTGAATATAGGTAAAGGGCATTGCCCACTTTCCTGCTATAAATCTACAACATAGCTGAGGTATGTGACTGGGGTAGTATTGAAGTCATCTCACCGGTCACCACACGGGGCAGTACAGGCAAGTCATAAATCTGGCAGGGGATTACCTAAACGGGGGTTTCCATGTGTAGCAGGGAGAAGTTTCATGTTACTGGACATGTTAAATGCTTTGTCCTGTTATGTCTACAGCTGTTATCCTCCCCAAGATCAGCAGCCATTGTAGACTACATGGAAAGAACCTTTGTTTCCCCCTCATGCTCGGGCTGTTGCAGGAGATAGTAATGTCTGTGATGCTGTAAGCACAGTGCAAGAACCCGGACTCGTCGTGTAACTCTCCCCTCTCACCTGTTTGAGTTCTAGTACAATTATTTGCTCTGTGTTGTCATAGCACACATTTTAGGGGCTATGAGAGGTGTAATAACGTGTGAGTTGAGATGTAGGAGAGGAGGTATTTTTATACGGACACTACACTTCCTGTCTGCTCAGACGCTGCAGGAAGCCGCTCCTGACAGGAGATCCTATGTGTTTTATGTAACCAGAGCTTCAGCTACCAATCAGTAGCCGACTTCTAACTTCTTGGTGCATGTTAGAATGAGAGCAAAGATCTGATTGGACGCTGTTGCCCAGTGCACCTGAATACAATGTTGTGAATGATAGCTGGGGACAATAGCCGAATTCTTTATGTAAGGCAGATGGGCACATCATGGATATCTCTCTGCTGCCAGTTGGTATCTGCCTTATGAGTAATGATGACCTGGCATTTACACTGTGAGAGATCCGGCTGTGAGGTGCCCAGCCCGTGCCACACTGCCAAATGCTCTCCCTTCTAATCTCTCTCTCTCTGTGTTAGAGTGTAAACTCTTGGGGCCTGATCCAGAACTACGCCGATGCGCTGTGCTTACTAAAGCGCAGCGTATCGGCGTGCACTCTCCCTGACACTCCCCCTGTGCGGGCGTATTTTCCCATTGCTTACGCCGGCTGAAGGCTACCCTAACTTCAGCCTGCGTAAGCAATGGAAAATACGCTCCACAGGAGCGTTGGTACGCTAAGCCCTTCCTCCCTCATTAAACTAACTCCCCCCCGCCCACCTTTACTAACCTTAACGTAGTAACGCTGGGGGACCCCTCCAGCGTCACTATGCTGTTCCTACGGACGCCCGATCGTTGATCGGGCATTGCTGTAGCTACACCGGGCAACATCTGCCCGGCGCATGCGCGGATTGGCTTTTCAGCCGATCTTACGCCCGCCGTAGCTAGTACGCCGGGCGTTGTTCTGGATCAGGCCCTTGGTCACAGCCTCGTCCTCTTTAGCGCCATCTGCTGGGTGTCTCGCCCCCTGTTGCTGTGTTGTACAGCACAAGCACATTTGCCTTGTCCTGTGGCCACGTTGGCATTGAAAAAGGCACTGTACTCTGCTGGCCTGTGTGACATACAATCTGAATCACATTTATAATAGCCGTGTGTAAATAGGAGATAATATCACAGCGTGCCCTGTGTGTGTCATAGGTGTGTCTGTGCTGACTAAGCGATCCCTACTTGTCCTTGTCAGACGCCATTATGTCCTGGAGGTGTGTGGTAATTCTCTCCCTGGACACCGGAGGCCGCCGATGGACGGTGTTGCCATTATTACCATCCTAATCCTCATTCGCTTCACAGATTAGTGAATTATTTGGGTGGTTGCATCTTGCTCCAGTGCTCACAAGAGATCTTATTACAGTGTATAGCTAGACTGCAGCACTACAAGACCCAGCATGCTCTCAGAATTTCCCCTACTTGATAGGACTCGGCGGTGGTTTCCAGGTCATATAAGTTTCTGTGCCTGTAAATATACGGTGGTTGGACAGTGAATTTTTTACATGTAATGTGTATGTAGTGTGATAACATAATGACTATACTTTATCTAAACTTATATTTTTATGTAACCGCTTTTGCATGCATCAGGTTAGTGTTTACCTCTGCTAGTGCTTGGTTGCGCCTTGGCTTTGATGATGGCTGTTACTTGTCACAGCAGCTCTCTGTGTGTTTCTTAGCTGCTATCTCTGATACTATCATCATGTATCTGAAAACCATTCCTAATTCGTTGTCCAACCACTGTAGAGCTTATTGCGCACCCGTTATACGTTCCCAGAGACTGGTCGCAGGGGTGGTGTGCATTGGAGGAACGTCTTCATCTCTGCTGCTCTATAAATATAAATCACAAGAAACCTTTTCTGAAGCGACTTCTCTGTATAATGTTCTGTGCGGTGAATACCACGTTATGGCCCTGATTCACACCTAAGAGACATGTGCTTCTTAAGAGCATATTTTGCCGAAATGACCTACTGCGCATTTACACAATCTATGTACCAGTTCCGTATGTAGATTGCCTCCCGGCGGTCTTTAAAGACGCACATAGTAGTTTTAGTAGAAAGTGGCGGTGTATTGCTGCTTAGGGAGAAGTGGGAGGCGGGAAGAGACTATTTCCATGCGGACATTGCACAGGTAGATAAGGTAACTCTTAAGTGCCATAAAGTACCTATGAATGGGAGTTAGGTGCATATCTGTCCAGCACCTAACTCACTCTTATCTGTGAATACGGTCTTATAATTGTGTGAACCTTTGCACATACTGTTCCATAATCTACATACTGTCGCTGGGTCAGTCACTCGCCTGTAGACCGGCCCTCAGCATCCCTGTGCATGGTCTATCTACTTGTCTCTCCCAGTGTAGTGAGACTACAAATCCCAGCATACTGTGCCTGTGCTGTGCCGGTATGCTGGGCGTTGTAGATCCTCCTGTCCCCTCGGTAGACATCTGGATAACACAAGCTGCGTC
The DNA here is from genome assembly GCA_011038615.1 of Limnodynastes dumerilii. Taxonomy (NCBI): domain Eukaryota; kingdom Metazoa; phylum Chordata; class Amphibia; order Anura; family Limnodynastidae; genus Limnodynastes; species Limnodynastes dumerilii. Next base: position 67,906 of record WWET01005601.1, on the reverse strand, counting down.
TTCCACTAACCCAGTCTGCCTCTCTCTCTCTGTTTCTCTCCTGTGTCTGTCTCTCGCCCTCTCCACCCTCACACCCACAGAGCGTCTCTACAGCCAAATGGAGAAAAACAGGCTCCTTGCTAGTGAGTTGAAGGTCACCCTCCATGATCTGTGTGATTGAGGTGGCCATAGCGCGGCGGAGCGGATGAGCACGTTGCAGCGATTCCAGTGGGAGCGTCGCTTGGTCTTTCCATATAGTCAGTGGAAGGCTCCATCGTCCATGTGCTAGACTGTCTATCTTCCCGATTAGCGCCCCCTCCCTGCCACACTCAGGAAGCACGCTCAGTCTCCATCTCCTCCTGGACGTTCTGCTTTTCCTGCGGTTTTACCACCAAAATGAGAGGACGTTGGACAAGTCCCTCGTAGTCGCACACACGAGGAAGCAGCGCCCTTGTCACCTGACCTCTATCCACATAAAGGACCATGGATTGACCTAGGTCTTATCTTTATAGATGGCAATCTCTGACCCTGAGGTCTGTCACTTGTCATCAGGCTAGTGATGTTTATAACATTCCTGTCACCTACATGTGGAGGCGGCGGCCATTTTGTGACCTGAGCCAATATTCGGGTAATCTGTTACTAGTGACATCACTGAGGCCTGCTGCCATCGCTTGAGTCCAGGTTAGGACATAGGTTTGAATTACATGAGAGACTGTCAGTGTTTTGACATGACGTTGCTACTGGCTTCATATGGAGAAGGGAAGAGACCTGGGAACGCTGGGGGTGTAGTTGGCGGTACCTCTAATTAATCATTCCTAATGTGAGAGAGCTTGCCCCCTGGTGGTGAGTGCTGTGAACTGACAGGTGACTGTCTCCTGGCTGTGGCTAGGGGGAGGGTGGTGTTTGCATGTTGTAAATGGCTGCTTCGTTGTGTCCTTGTTCCTTCTGGCTTTCTCCACAATAAAGCTCCATTTTGAGAAGCTCTGTGTGCGATTTCCTTTCTTTCCGTTCTGTCTCTGGGGTTGGGGGTTGCTGAACTCTAGAGATGGGCTTCCTCTCTCCTATATCTGCCTCTTGCCACGTTCTGCTCTTCCTCCTCCTTCATACCGTGTTATAATGAGAGGATTGGCATCTCCACACTATAGGTCAGGCCGTCAGCGGCCACACGGACAGGAGCGCCGTTCAGTCCGCTCATATGACCTGCTGCTGTAGACACAACAGACCGGAGAGGACGGGCTTCTCCCTTAGTCTCTCTGCATTACTTTAACGCTCTCCCCCTATGTGTCTGACGTCTATGAGGCCCATATCAGGAGATGTTACCAGGGGGCGTCTTTCTGATTCTGTAAGGGGTGTACACATTTATATGGTCCCCACTACACAGTAGTACTATTATATGGAGCACAGGACCAACAAACAAAACTACCTGGGAGATACCGGATTCCCTGCTGTGGACCTGGATCTCCCTAATAACACTAGTGTGTGCACTTTAACCGGTACTTCTATCATTTTGGAAGGGGAAAAAAAATGATTATTTATCGAGTCTTAATTTTAATTGACTTTGCAAACTTTTTTTTCTTACGAATAAGTCACTTTTTGATCTTTCGGGTACACCGGTATCATCATGTCTTGCAGTGCACATAATTCCAGGCCCCTCTCCCCCCCCCTTCGTGCATTGCTGGGTCTGTGGTATAGGAGCCCCCCTGTTCCTTCTCTATAAAGGTACTTGTGTACCTGGTGCAGGAGAGCTCCCTCTCTGTTCATGTGGGGGAGGGGCGGTCAGGAGACTCGCTATATAAACCCCTATGTCTCCTGTGCATACATTCCTCAGTCTCCTGTATAGTTTCTGATGCTGGATACATAACATGCAATTATTGTGCTGATCCTATGATTCCAGACCGCTTTGAAGGACATTGCGATGCTCCCACAATTATAATTGGCTGTGATAACAGGTCACGTGTTGATTTGGTTGTATTAAATTCACGGTCACTGATGGTACAATGTCAGATCAATGTGTGTGGTGTGTAGCAGCTATGACCGTCTGTCCATCTCTTGTGCAGCATGTATGGAGTCAGCAGAGATGGAGAGATGATGGTCTCACATCTGCTGGGGAATTGCTGTAGTGTGTACACGGGATCACATCTAGGTATTGTGTATGTGTGTATCCAGCCTTACCGGCTGCTGTAGGCAATCTCTTCAGTCCACATCCATGTGGTGTCCATTCTTACACACTGCCTCCTCCTCTTGGATTACACCTGGTCCGAGTCATTGACGGATTGAGCATAAATCAAATAAAACCAGTTTAAAGGTTATTTAAATTGCCATGGGGGAAAAAACGGACAAATCTGATTATTGCTGCCTCCCTGACCTGATCCATCCCGTCAGCTGCAATCCCGGTCACCCCGTGAACCTTCTTTCCTCCGATATGTCTCTTCCTGATTCCCTGGTGCGTCGGCTGAACCTTTATCACACACGTCTTTCAGGTGTTTGTCTGCGATGCTTAGAAGCCATTTAACCATTTACCGCACACTCCACTGCACTGCTGTTATCCCTGTTACTGAGATGAGCGTACATAGAGGAATGCCTGGTAATGTCCATATAAGGGGCTGTAACCCATAGCAACAGGTGTGATTATATCAGGAGTATAAATTGGTGAAAGGCAAAGCGAGGCCCTCTGTGATGTCCACTGTGGCCCTCAGTTCTTGTCCTCGTTGATATGTTTGTTCCAGCTTGTAGCACTTGCTACAAGCTACAATGCTTGTGTCTGTAGGTGTGTAAATGGGTGTTGCACAGAGATTGTGTGTTTGCAATGAGAGTTGTGCTGATCTGGATGTTATGCGACATTGTGAAACAGATAGACGATTGTGTCGTTCGCCTCTAATGTCCATCCAGCTCGCCTCTTCACAGGTAAAGCGTCACGCTTATGTCCAGCTGCTACCTGCGTACACCCAATGGCTGACTGCGAAATCGCACAACTCCACCTCGTCTCCCTACTGACGACCCCTCTCTGCTTCCCACAGATAAACTGCGGTGCACCAAGGAGGAGAACACCAAGGTGCAGAAGCTGTTGGACGACACTCTGCAGGAATTGCACACCTTGTAGATCGTAGACGCGTTTCGTCACTGCATAACGTCAGCCCCGCCCACTTCTGTGCCTCTGCCTGCAACTGAATGGACCCACCCTCCTGTCAATCAACCAGCTGCCAGACCAGCCGACCCCTCACGTCCGCCGTCGCTGTGGACAGAACTGTTTTGTGTTTTATGAAATGTTGAACATTCCGGTGAGCGCTGAACGCCGCCTTGTTTCAAACGTAAACTGCGTTCACCTCACGCCAATAATCATGTGATGTACGTCGCGCCTAATACTGTCTGCATGGGAAAACTGTCCAATTATGTCGCTTTTTTATAAACTGGTTTTGCCCCCTCGGAAATCAGCGCTAAACTAAAGAGAAACCAGCTGATTCCATGGACCAAATTCTGCCGCTGTCCACGACCTGGTGCCATATTTAAGGGATTTACCCTCTTCCTTTTCTTTGTAAAACGCTGGGCATGCCTGAGATGTGCCCTATATTAATTGGCAGGGCTTGCCCGGTGCCCCCTCCGCAGGTGGTATCATTTCCTGTAATTTGCACTGTTCTGTTTGGAGCCGTTTTGCTCTAGCGTTGGATTTGGTCATACATTCCTAGTCGCTAATGCGTCCCACACCAGTAAACGGCCTGTAAGGCACCGCCTGCGAGCTCTGGAACCTTTTGTTCGGGGCTTGGTATTTAGTAGCTGGCGTATAATGGCTCAGCGCATCTGTCTTTTGGCTGCTGCCCATCACCGCGTCACGATCCGGCTGCACAGTCTGTTGGGTTACCGGGGGGAGGAGCGGGAGGGGAGGACTTGCTTTTTGGTGCAAATACAACCAATAAATTCATGTGCCACTTTTCAAACCACTGCCTCCGTGTCCTGTGTGCGCAGGAAGAATTGCGCGGGTCTGCGGCGTGCGGGTAATCGGGGGAGAGGGGGCTCGTTCGTTCTCTGTCTCACTGGTTTTACTTTTTTATTTTTCAAGCTTCCGTATTCAACAATAAACTAAGGCGGCTACGTGCTGAGTCTGGATGTCTTCTCTTCACGGGTCTGGCATTTGGGATTATACTTCCTACATATCTAAGCCCGGGGTTCCTTGTAGTGATGGGAAATGTAGTTAATTTTAGAGATTAGTTCTTTCAAAAGAGTAGTTTAAAAGATTAGTTTATCCAGTTCGTTTCTGCCGCCGCTGTACCACTGGGGAGGTGTGTAATACTCTCTGGGAACTTAGGGTTAGGCTGCAGGGAGGGGGGTGCAGCTTAGGGTTTGGGTTAGGGAGTGGGTTGGGGATAGAACACTTAAGTGTTCGGTGCTCCGGGGATCGATTGCTATGACTCATCAAGGCATAAGCAGTCGATATCCCAGCCAGTTTAGAAATAGGGCCGTTTGCTACGGGGACCCACACTCATAATAGGAGACTGATACAGTTAACTCTTTTGATTAGTTGAATAATAAGCTGTGTCATTATTATTAACTAGTCTAAAACCCGTCATAAAGACGGGGAAAAATATTACCCATTCATTTCTCTCACCCCCTTCCCCCCAGTATCCCCATCATGTCTCCAGTCCCCCCCTCCCAGTATCCCCATCATGTCTCCAGCTCCCCTCCCCTCATATCCCCATCATGTCTCCAGCTCCCCCCCCCTCATATCCCCATCATGTCTCCAGCTCCTCCACTCATATCCCCATCATGTCTCCAGATCCCCCCTCATATTCCCATCATGTCTCCAGCTCATCCCCATATCCCCGTCTTGTCTCCATCTCCCCCACCATGCGTTCCAGCCCCCTGGCGTTCTCAGATGGCGGTGATGAGTCCCTCCTCC
>WWET01005601.1:37027-55328 GCA_011038615.1 Limnodynastes dumerilii | reverse complement strand
GTGAGTGTCTGTGTGTTGTTTGCAGGGCTGTGTGTGTGTGTGTCTTGTGTTTGCGGGGCTGTGTGTGTGTGTGTCTTGTGTTTACAGGGCTGTGTGTGTCTTGTGTGGTTCATATAGCAGCTTCCTGCACTAAAATACAAACGGGAGAGGGCTGCAGGGGCTGGTATCTGCCTTATCTCCCTGAAGATTCTAACTCCTCTCTCTCTCCTTGTCTCCCTCATCCTTAAGTTCATGGTGATCTAATGCTCTTTGCCAGCTCTTTGAAGTGAATGAGCAAAATAAACCACAGTCCTACTGAAGAATCTAAAGCTGGCCATACACTAGAGCGATTATCGGGCCAAACGCACAATTATCCTGGATGGTGGTGGTGGTCGGTAACATCAGTGGGTTATGTCAAGCGGCCACGGTTATGGCCCATCACCCTAGATATAGATGGCTGGGAATCTTTTCTATTGTAGAATGGCACTTGGGTGATCTGGAGATAGAAGGTGCTCTACTATACAGTGGTGCAATATCTCCCCCTGTAGTGAGGGTGGGGCATTGCACCTCTACATCTCCAAAGGGTTTGCCGTATTTCCCCATGTATAAGACGCACCTTTTTTAGACCAAAAATAGGTCTAAAAACCAGGTGCGTCTTATACAGGGGATGTAAGGTGTGTAGTGTTTGGGTAAGTCCAATTATCGGACCTGTACCTTCAGCTCCTGGCTGGAGTTTCCCTATTTGTCTGACTCCATAATTATCAACAAGTATAGGAGTAATAAAGTACCACAACACGCTAACTGCATGGCCCTGTGCGGCCAAACAGGCAGAGATTGACAGGAGACATGTGCAACCAATCAGTTGCAAGAGCCTCCTGTCAATCTCTGCAGCCCCTCCATTTCAACCAGGATTATTGGTCCCAGCAGGAGAGATGTGTGGCTCTGATATAGGGACCCTTCCTTATGGGAGACTCGTTCCGTTCATTGGACACCTCCTGCTGGGAGCCATAATAGCTCTGGTGTATGATCAGCTTAAGGGAGTTTGGGAGCCACTATGTTAAGGGGTAAGATTTTGCAGTTTCCCAGGACCTCAAAACATTAAGAAATACATTGCTAAAAACAATAATGATCTATTCCTATAAACTTCCATGTCTAATATGATGAAAGTTTGTGCCGACGATGATTCCTACAAAACAAGCAGTGGTGTAAGCCAGAGTAAAGCGCTATTTTATAATGGTGACTAAAAAAAGCATTGGTTATAGTGCATGTTCCATGACTTATAGTAAATTAAGCTCCATGTATCAGACGTAGAGTATATGGTGCACAGACTGATTGGATGCAAGCGTTCACTAAGGAGCGAGCACACAATGCATTTAGCACAGGTGTAAATGGAGGTTTACAGAATTATGGCGGAGACTTTGGAAACAAGTAACGGTCCAGAGTGTTACATGACGTCCAGAGGAGCCCAGGCATCCTGCCGTTACATGGCCTCAGAGCTTGGTCAGTTGTCTGACCTCCATGTTGTGCTGTGATGGATAATGTAGACACATTCAGCTTTACACACACCAATAGGGGACACACCGCGCTCCACCAGTATTATAGAGGCCGCAGTAAAAGACAACATTGTGTGTTGTGACTACAGAATTACGACTGGGATATGGGCACGCATTCTCTGCCCATGTGACCTGATTGGAGCTATTTCCACTTCATCCAGACTTAGGAGGAATCACATGACAGAGGGGATGGGTGAGTTTCGCAAGGAGACGATCCCTCCAGGGCTCTTTGTGCCCTCTTGCTCTGGGGTGGGAATGGTTTGGGAAGTCCTGTCAGGGAGAGTAGATGGGGAGATCACTGCATCGTTGCTGACGTGTGTCTGGGTTATGAATGTGTGGAGGGTGGAGGGGGAATGGTCTTGGGGTACAGTCAGTAACCTCCTCTTAGTAATCACCCTCCGGCCTCCTATCTCTGGTAATGTTACCACGCTGCCTCCACTTGAACAATGGCCTCTGCCGCCATCTGCTTCCGTGCTGCTGTGTTTCATCAGCTGTAGCGCCTCTTACCTGGTGTCTGTGATTTTCTACTTCTACTGATGGATAGCAGATAGGACGGCGGGGATGGATTAGAGTGTTAGCTCTAAAGGCGTAGGTAGCAGGATACTTTAATTAAAGGATTATTACTCAAATAGCATCATTGAGGTGTAAAGTACAGACATTGAGGTGGCTCATTATGACCCGGGAATAATTAATATTTTTGATTTTAAAATTTTAAGGATGATTTTAGAAGATTATTAATATATTTGGAATAATGAACTACTAAATGAGGTAGTTTAATTAAAAAAACAAACAAAAAACAACACATTTTTTAAGACTACATTAAAATTAAATGTTTCTTCTGTTATTACTAATATCCTAACAAAAAAAAGCCTAAAGTATCAAATCGTAAATTAAAACTACACAAAAACTAAACCAGTGTTACAGTTAATTCGTTCCACTGATCACTACGCTAGCTGCAATATGAGATCCGGTGCACGGCATATAAATGAGTAACAGGCTTGGCATGTGTGAGTGTTTTGAGCTCCTGGTACTTTTGCTGATGGCTCCTCTGAAGATTCTCCGGTGAAATCTTGAATTCTTTTGCGTATTTCTCTTGGTCAACAAAATACATTTGTGGAGTCTCCAGTGTTCCTTTAGGAGAGCAAGACCCGAGGTATTCATGAATTTAGGTAGGTTTTGCCACACGCTATTATTATTGCACTGATATATTGTGATGTGTGGTAATGTCAGCCATATACAGCATGGTTTAAAAAATACTCGGGCCATTCTCTCAAATTGTAACTCACACCATACGTCAAACAAAGCTCGTTGGCAAATCTAAACCACCATTTGTCATATATTAAAATATATTTATTTTATTAGACAAATCAAAACCCCCTCATTCTTCTTAGGAATATGACGCAGACACAATCAACGTCTTTTTTAAAAGCCAAATCTAGAGTTTTCTTTTTGCACAAGGTGTCATAGGAGTCAAGGCATCTTGTTTGAGTAAATGAATGAATTGTTACACTGACACTGAGGTTGGGTCATTATAACCTTTTTGGTGTTTGCGCCCGTCTATTTCTCTTTGCTGACGCCGGCTGACAGAGTGGTAGCAGGAAACCGGTAAGAGGTTTGGCTATGTCTATAGAGTAACAGTATCCATGTGATTTAGAATGTCCCAACCTTAATGATGCTAAAGAGATGTTCTGTATATGTTCTATTATTATTATTATTATTATTATTTACATAACGCCACAAATTGTCTGCAGCGCTTTACAGAGACCATTAGACATTCACATCAGTCCCTGCCCCTAATGGAGCTACATACTAAGTTCCCGAATACATACACACACACACCGGTTAATTTAGTCGGCAGCCAAGTAACCTAACAGCATGTTTTTGGAGTGTGGGAGAAAACCCACAGACACATGGGGCCTGATCCAGAGCTACGGCCGCCATCGCTAGTACGGCAGCCGTAAGCGTAATGCGCATGCGCCGGGCAGATGTTGCCCGGTGTCACTATGGAAACGCCCGATCGTAGATCGGACGTCCATAGTAGCGCTGTAGGGACGCTTGAGGGGCCGTCCCCCAGCGTCCCTACGCTGAAGTTAGTGTAGAGGGGCGGAGGGAGGGTAACGAGGCTGGGAGGGCGGCGTTAATGTACTAACGCCGCCGTCCCAGCGTATCAACTCTCCCTTACGCCGGCTGAAGTTAGGGTAGCTGTCAGCCTACGTAAGGGAGAGTTAATACGCTTCTACAAGGGGGAGTGTCGGGCCAGAGCAGCGATGTTACGCTGAGCGCTCAGTGTAACATCGTAGCTCTGGATCAGGCCCATGGAGAACATACAGACTGCACACAGACACAGGGAGAACATAACATACACACTCCACACAGATGCCTAGTCCGGGAATCGAACTCACGACCTCAGCGCTGGGAGATACAATGCTACTCACTGAGCCACCGTGCTGCCCCAAAATATGCTAGAGGCCAGCGCGCTACCACCACCCCCCCTTTGACGCGCGTCAATCACCCAGCTTTAACTTCTCCGCAAGCATAGGCTGACGGACGGAAATCACGCACGAATGGAAGTGCTTCATCCTGCCCATACCGTGCCATTTAAATGCCTCCCCACGCCAACATCGGCTACGCGCAGTTCTTCCTTTTGAGCCATTTTACACTAATGGCTTGCTTACATTCACTAACCTTCCTGGTTTAGGATCACCACATAGGATCAAATCGTCTCCACAGCCCGGTAAACGTATAGTGCAAACACAGCTAAACACCAGTATAATCACAGAAGAGCTTGAATGGTAGCTGGGAGCGCTATGTATCAGAGGATTGTATACAGCTTCAGGTGACTCTACTGACAGCTTACATTTTGGACGCAGTGGCGGATTATCCATATAATGACCTGTTAGGACAATTTATTTCCATTATTAACATTAAAAAACAGCTGAATGATGATTTAGAGGTGCAGCGACATTGTGTGATCCTCAACCCAGAACACGAACCCTGGCCTTCACCAGCCTGAACCCCACAATAAGCATCAGAAGTTGAGCAGAACCCGAGTAACTTTTATAGTGATCAAGGCTGAAATCACCGTCATCTGTTTCTGTAGTGTGTGTAATGTTTATGCTTGTATGTAATTTATTGCTGTTCTTGTATTGTGTTTATGTTGTGGTTTTTGTTGCAGAAACTTTCAATAACGTTGATTAAAAAAAAATTTAAATAAAAAAAAGCGATCAGTGCTGCAGGAGAACATTTGCTCATCCAATGGTCCAGGAACACGATAGTGACACAGAGGCCTTCATAACACAGGTCACTCTCCTACGTTAATGGCAGCACCAAACAGAACGTCACTTGTGTGTGAAACTGGTCTCACGGAAGATCGAGCAGTTCCCAGTCTTCAGCCATGAGTGAAAGCATGGACAGATTGCCCAGTCCACGCTGTTGCTGGTACATGAACCGGTGTCAGTGACTGGGGTGGGGTATAAAGAGTTTCAGCATCCAGAAACATTTGTATTTTATACATAGTGACGCTAGATGGGGATACAATATTATATGTAATAATGGCACATGTAAAAATATGTCACATGGGTCACAAAAGATATCTACAACATAAGGGGGTTGAGAAGGCAATAAGCAAGGACGATGCCAAGAGGTGTAGTCAAACACCCGAGGCCAGATTCACTAAGCTGCAGGAAAGGAGCAGAGATGTTGCCCTTAGCAACCAGATTCTAGATATCACTTTCCTATTAGATACTAGAAAATGTTAGCTTGAATCTGATTGGTTGCTATAAGCAACACCTCCACTTTCTATCCCACAACTTAGTAACTCTGGAGTGTGAGAACCACCTGTTATTTTGGGCACAAAGGCTTGCAATCTACCTGCAACCATCCCTGGTACCTCACAGCAGCACGCCAGCAGAGCTGACTCCATGGATATGGATACCCCCACTACATCCAGTATCACGCAGGCCCAGCATTCACCCACACGGACACAGAGGATATTTCAATGAGATTTAATGTGGACCAGGAGGCTGGATGACAGGGTGGAGACATTACACACATTCCAGCCTCACTCCCCAATGCAAAATACTGGCCCCCTGAGCCGGTAGCTTCTGGCAAATAATCAGGCACAGAGCAAACCATTTATATCCAAAGTTTATTAACAGACAGGGGTAACAGGCTACAGTGTCCCGGGCGATCGTCAGACCCGTCCTCTGCACTGAGCCCCTTCAATGTGCATCCGCTTCATACGCACAGCTTACGCCCGTCAGCATCTCAGGGTCTGGGGAGGTTAATGCTGCTTCCGCCGGAAGGAGCAACCTGGGGAGGAGGGAAGACAGCCGCCCATGAGAACAGACGAGATATATACTGCGTAACAAATATAGAGGTGACACCATGCAGGGGTAAACTGCTAGAACAGGCACTCTATAACAGGACCCTTAGGGAAACTTTAATATAGACATTAATCCTTTTGTCCTTATGATTGTTAAGGATCTAGACTTCTGATCTACCATGGCAACCACAGTAACATGACCTAGTAAGCAATGTTAAGAAACACCCCTAAGAGCTCTATTTATGTAGATATGACCAGCCTTCCTCCTGCTCTGCCATTGCATGCCGAAAGCCTGTTTCCGTGCCGCAGGCCTTCAGGAATGACGACCAGAGAAGTTCTAACGCAAGACCGTGATTTATACCGGACAAAACCTTTTACAGACACGTCATAACCACGACTACACAATCATTCAGGATGAGAAGTCCAGAGAACAAAATACTAACACAATAAAAAATAATGCATTTGGTGATAGCGCTCCTAATAGCAACCAGCCTATTACACACATACGTAACTTTATATTAAACCTAATATTGACGTTATTAGTTTACCTACCGATAACACTGCCATCAATGAATCCACTACAGATACTACTGGTACATAGCCAGTCATTTAATCACATGACCCCGCACACAGGGGGTCATGTGATTAAATGACGCAGCTAAATAACGTACCTAAATAACATATTACCACAAGGGGGCGAATCTTTATGGCTCTTATGGGACATAGCTGGTAAAACAAGGGGATGACATGACCTTACGAGATGCCCAATACCCAAAGCAGCTGCATTATAACGGTGACCGCTGTGTATGGCAGCCATTTTATGATAGACCAATAAAGTACATAGCATATAGGCGTACATAGACCCATGCCACTTACCCTCTGTGAGCCGTGCCTTGCCACCTGTTGGCTGGCAGAGGACTGTCGAACAACCCACGCAGAGAACCACAGTTTGAGCATGGCTGAAGACAGTGGTGATCTTATAACAACCTGCAGGGAGACATAACATTAGTGGTGGATCAGGCGGCAGCAGAGACCCCGCCAGGCTGAGATCCCCATCAGACAGCAGCGGTCGGCACTCACCTGGACATTTTACATCCATGAAGTAGGAGTTGGGGCTCTGGACCAAGCGCTTCTTCTTATGCTTCCTCTTCTCCTCCTCAGGAGAAGGATGCAGGAGATCTTTAGCGAGCTGCAAGAGAGGAGACATGATTCAATGATCGGACAGAACTCCTGCACCCTCCAATCACACATAAAGGGCCCCATATTTACCAGCAGGGGCCACATTCTTAACCCATATAATATAATAATCCATGAAATACAGGGGCCTCAATGAGTTTTTACAGGTTATAGAACTATTAACCAGTCTACACCCATCCCAAATATGTATGCAATGCGCCCAATAAGTCCTCCAATGCACACAATATGCACCCCAAATATGATGAAGTAAGTGTTCATAAGGGGTCCCTTGATTGTAATTGTAAACAAAGGAGCACAATCATCATCCAGTAGTAGCCCCATCTTACTACATACTTTTCCCTTGTAGCCCCTTTAACCTAAAAATTAAATAGAAAGGCCCCAAAATCACCCAATAAGGGTCACACCGATGTGTGTATATAGAGGCCACATTTGTTTGCCTCGAAAAATAAGAGCTACGTCCCCAGAGCGTACAAAATAGTGGCCCCTGAACTGACCACCAGGGGCCCCAACCGCCCCTCTGACTTCTAGCAGGTGCCCAGCCTATCGCCAGACAAGACATAACGGCCCCATCAGATCCCAAGGGCCCCGATCAGAGCTGTTCCGGACATCCAGAATCCCGGCCCTGTCCTCGCTGCCTGCTGCGCCATCTTGCCCAGGCCCCGACCTCGCATGCTCCAGGGGCCCCGCCATCCGCGGCTGTGTCCCCGGCCCCAGCACTGGCCCTACCGGGTTCTCCCCAATACCCCCATCCCGGTGTCTCTACGTCCCCTGCACCTCCCCAGGAACCCCGGCGCAGCTCCCGCACTCACAGGCATGTTCACGGGATGCGGCCGCTGCAGAAAAGGAGGGAGACCGGAAGCTTAGGGCCGTATATAAGAGAAAGTGCCAAATCGCCCGGAAGTGACGCACCGTCCCGGCCAGGCCGCCATCTTGGGAAGGGCATATGACAATATTGTGTGACTGCTTACACCCCAGGAGGAGGGGTGACAGGTTCCTGGGGGTCAGGGGTGATATCAGGAGACCCCCCAGTATGCCTGTATGCCTGGAACAGGGGGTAATGAGCCCGGGGTATTGTTGTTTCCAGCCCTGGGCACCATCAGATGGGCATTTTCCATAGAGGAGACTAGCCTGGACATGCCTGTGTGTGTCATCATAACAGTCACATGTCAGGTTATAATAATACGCAGGGTTATATACCCTTATTGTGTAACATATATCAAGATTACATTCTCATAGTATCCCATATATCAGCATTATATACACATATATTATACCATATATTAATATTATACCATAGAGCAGTCACAAGTCAGATTATAACAATACACAGAGTTATATACCCTTATTGTATAACATTTATCACGATTAGAGTCTCATAGTATCCCATATATCAGCATTATATAAACATATATTATATGTATAATAAACAGGTTCTCTGAAAAGAAGATTTGGAGGAATCCTTTACTGCTGTGCCTCTATCATGTATAATAGAGGTGAGAGGTGACAAATAAAAGTGTAATAGTAACACTGGTCAGTATCTGTGTAATAATAATATAATATTAGAGATAAGAGGTGATAAATAACAGTGTAATAGTAACACTGGTCAGTATCTGTGTAATAATATAATAGTATTAGGGATGAGAGGTGATAAATAACTGTGTAATAGTAACTCTGGTCAGTATCTGTGTTATAATATAATATAATAGTATTAGAGATGAGAGGTGATAAATAACAGTGTGATAGTAAAGCTGGTCAGTATCTGTGTAAAGTAAGAATAACCGGCTCCTTATACGCGACGTACGGAAGTCAGATTAATATTATTGGACCGGCTCCTTATACGCGACGTACGGAAGTCAGATTAATATTATTGGACCGGCTCCTTATACGCGACGTACGGAAGTCAGATTAATATTATTAGACCGGCTCCTTATACGCGACGTACGGAAGTCAGATTAATATTATTGGACCGGCTCCTTATACGCGACGTACGGAAGTCAGATTAATATTATTGGACCGGCTCCTTATACGCGACGTACGGAAGTCAGATTAATATTATTGGACCGGCTCCTTATACGCGACGTACGGAAGTCAGATTAATATTATTGGACCGGCTCCTTATACGCGACGTACGGAAGTCAGATTAATATTATTGGACCGGCTCCTTATACGCGACGTACGGAAGTCAGATTAATATTATTAGACCGGCTCCTTATACGCGACGTACGGAAGTCAGATTAATATTATTGGACCGGCTCCTTATACGCGACGTACGGAAGTCAGATTAATATTATTGGACCGGCTCCTTATACGCGACGTACGGAAGTCAGATTAATATTATTGGACCGGCTCCTTATACGCGACGTACGGAAGTCAGATTAATATTATTGGACCGGCTCCTTATACGCGACGTACGGAAGTCAGATTAATATTATTGGACCGGCTCCTTATACGCGACGTACGGAAGTCAGATTAATATTATTAGACCGGCTCCTTATACGCGACGTACGGAAGTCAGATTAATATTATTGGACCGGCTCCTTATACGCGACGTACGGAAGTCAGATTAATATTATTGGACCGGCTCCTTATACGCGACGTACGGAAGTCAGATTAATATTATTGGACCGGCTCCTTATACGCGACGTACGGAAGTCAGATTAATATTATTGGACCGGCTCCTTATACGCGACGTACGGAAGTCAGATTAATATTATTGGACCGGCTCCTTATACGCGACGTACGGAAGTCAGATTAATATTATTAGACCGGCTCCTTATACGCGACGTACGGAAGTCAGATTAATATTATTGGACCGGCTCCTTATACGCGACGTACGGAAGTCAGATTAATATTATTGGACCGGCTCCTTATACGCGACGTACGGAAGTCAGATTAATATTATTGGACCGGCTCCTTATACGCGACGTACGGAAGTCAGATTAATATTATTGGACCGGCTCCTTATACGCGACGTACGGAAGTCAGATTAATATTATTGGACCGGCTCCTTATACGCGACGTACGGAAGTCAGATTAATATTATTAGACCGGCTCCTTATACGCGACGTACGGAAGTCAGATTAATATTATTGGACCGGCTCCTTATACGCGACGTACGGAAGTCAGATTAATATTATTGGACCGGCTCCTTATACGCGACGTACGGAAGTCAGATTAATATTATTGGACCGGCTCCTTATACGCGACGTACGGAAGTCAGATTAATATTATTGGACCGGCTCCTTATACGCGACGTACGGAAGTCAGATTAATATTATTGGACCGGCTCCTTATACGCGACGTACGGAAGTCAGATTAATATTATTAGACCGGCTCCTTATACGCGACGTACGGAAGTCAGATTAATATTATTGGACCGGCTCCTTATACGCGACGTACGGAAGTCAGATTAATATTATTGGACCGGCTCCTTATACGCGACGTACGGAAGTCAGATTAATATTATTGGACCGGCTCCTTATACGCGACGTACGGAAGTCAGATTAATATTATTGGACCGGCTCCTTATACGCGACGTACGGAAGTCAGATTAATATTATTGGACCGGCTCCTTATACGCGACGTACGGAAGTCAGATTAATATTATTAGACCGGCTCCTTATACGCGACGTACGGAAGTCAGATTAATATTATTGGACCGGCTCCTTATACGCGACGTACGGAAGTCAGATTAATATTATTGGACCGGCTCCTTATACGCGACGTACGGAAGTCAGATTAATATTATTGGACCGGCTCCTTATACGCGACGTACGGAAGTCAGATTAATATTATTGGACCGGCTCCTTATACGCGACGTACGGAAGTCAGATTAATATTATTGGACCGGCTCCTTATACGCGACGTACGGAAGTCAGATTAATATTATTAGACCGGCTCCTTATACGCGACGTACGGAAGTCAGATTAATATTATTGGACCGGCTCCTTATACGCGACGTACGGAAGTCAGATTAATATTATTGGACCGGCTCCTTATACGCGACGTACGGAAGTCAGATTAATATTATTGGACCGGCTCCTTATACGCGACGTACGGAAGTCAGATTAATATTATTGGACCGGCTCCTTATACGCGACGTACGGAAGTCAGATTAATATTATTGGACCGGCTCCTTATACGCGACGTACGGAAGTCAGATTAATATTATTAGACCGGCTCCTTATACGCGACGTACGGAAGTCAGATTAATATTATTGGACCGGCTCCTTATACGCGACGTACGGAAGTCAGATTAATATTATTGGACCGGCTCCTTATACGCGACGTACGGAAGTCAGATTAATATTATTGGACCGGCTCCTTATACGCGACGTACGGAAGTCAGATTAATATTATTGGACCGGCTCCTTATACGCGACGTACGGAAGTCAGATTAATATTATTGGACCGGCTCCTTATACGCGACGTACGGAAGTCAGATTAATATTATTAGACCGGCTCCTTATACGCGACGTACGGAAGTCAGATTAATATTATTGGACCGGCTCCTTATACGCGACGTACGGAAGTCAGATTAATATTATTGGACCGGCTCCTTATACGCGACGTACGGAAGTCAGATTAATATTATTGGACCGGCTCCTTATACGCGACGTACGGAAGTCAGATTAATATTATTGGACCGGCTCCTTATACGCGACGTACGGAAGTCAGATTAATATTATTGGACCGGCTCCTTATACGCGACGTACGGAAGTCAGATTAATATTATTAGACCGGCTCCTTATACGCGACGTACGGAAGTCAGATTAATATTATTGGACCGGCTCCTTATACGCGACGTACGGAAGTCAGATTAATATTATTGGACCGGCTCCTTATACGCGACGTACGGAAGTCAGATTAATATTATTGGACCGGCTCCTTATACGCGACGTACGGAAGTCAGATTAATATTATTGGACCGGCTCCTTATACGCGACGTACGGAAGTCAGATTAATATTATTGGACCGGCTCCTTATACGCGACGTACGGAAGTCAGATTAATATTATTAGACCGGCTCCTTATACGCGACGTACGGAAGTCAGATTAATATTATTGGACCGGCTCCTTATACGCGACGTACGGAAGTCAGATTAATATTATTGGACCGGCTCCTTATACGCGACGTACGGAAGTCAGATTAATATTATTGGACCGGCTCCTTATACGCGACGTACGGAAGTCAGATTAATATTATTGGACCGGCTCCTTATACGCGACGTACGGAAGTCAGATTAATATTATTGGACCGGCTCCTTATACGCGACGTACGGAAGTCAGATTAATATTATTAGACCGGCTCCTTATACGCGACGTACGGAAGTCAGATTAATATTATTGGACCGGCTCCTTATACGCGACGTACGGAAGTCAGATTAATATTATTGGACCGGCTCCTTATACGCGACGTACGGAAGTCAGATTAATATTATTGGACCGGCTCCTTATACGCGACGTACGGAAGTCAGATTAATATTATTGGACCGGCTCCTTATACGCGACGTACGGAAGTCAGATTAATATTATTGGACCGGCTCCTTATACGCGACGTACGGAAGTCAGATTAATATTATTAGACCGGCTCCTTATACGCGACGTACGGAAGTCAGATTAATATTATTGGACCGGCTCCTTATACGCGACGTACGGAAGTCAGATTAATATTATTGGACCGGCTCCTTATACGCGACGTACGGAAGTCAGATTAATATTATTGGACCGGCTCCTTATACGCGACGTACGGAAGTCAGATTAATATTATTGGACCGGCTCCTTATACGCGACGTACGGAAGTCAGATTAATATTATTGGACCGGCTCCTTATACGCGACGTACGGAAGTCAGATTAATATTATTAGACCGGCTCCTTATACGCGACGTACGGAAGTCAGATTAATATTATTGGACCGGCTCCTTATACGCGACGTACGGAAGTCAGATTAATATTATTGGACCGGCTCCTTATACGCGACGTACGGAAGTCAGATTAATATTATTGGACCGGCTCCTTATACGCGACGTACGGAAGTCAGATTAATATTATTGGACCGGCTCCTTATACGCGACGTACGGAAGTCAGATTAATATTATTGGACCGGCTCCTTATACGCGACGTACGGAAGTCAGATTAATATTATTAGACCGGCTCCTTATACGCGACGTACGGAAGTCAGATTAATATTATTGGACCGGCTCCTTATACGCGACGTACGGAAGTCAGATTAATATTATTGGACCGGCTCCTTATACGCGACGTACGGAAGTCAGATTAATATTATTGGACCGGCTCCTTATACGCGACGTACGGAAGTCAGATTAATATTATTGGACCGGCTCCTTATACGCGACGTACGGAAGTCAGATTAATATTATTGGACCGGCTCCTTATACGCGACGTACGGAAGTCAGATTAATATTATTAGACCGGCTCCTTATACGCGACGTACGGAAGTCAGATTAATATTATTGGACCGGCTCCTTATACGCGACGTACGGAAGTCAGATTAATATTATTGGACCGGCTCCTTATACGCGACGTACGGAAGTCAGATTAATATTATTGGACCGGCTCCTTATACGCGACGTACGGAAGTCAGATTAATATTATTGGACCGGCTCCTTATACGCGACGTACGGAAGTCAGATTAATATTATTGGACCGGCTCCTTATACGCGACGTACGGAAGTCAGATTAATATTATTAGACCGGCTCCTTATACGCGACGTACGGAAGTCAGATTAATATTATTGGACCGGCTCCTTATACGCGACGTACGGAAGTCAGATTAATATTATTGGACCGGCTCCTTATACGCGACGTACGGAAGTCAGATTAATATTATTGGACCGGCTCCTTATACGCGACGTACGGAAGTCAGATTAATATTATTGGACCGGCTCCTTATACGCGACGTACGGAAGTCAGATTAATATTATTGGACCGGCTCCTTATACGCGACGTACGGAAGTCAGATTAATATTATTAGACCGGCTCCTTATACGCGACGTACGGAAGTCAGATTAATATTATTGGACCGGCTCCTTATACGCGACGTACGGAAGTCAGATTAATATTATTGGACCGGCTCCTTATACGCGACGTACGGAAGTCAGATTAATATTATTGGACCGGCTCCTTATACGC
This sequence comes from Limnodynastes dumerilii, assembly GCA_011038615.1. Taxonomy (NCBI): domain Eukaryota; kingdom Metazoa; phylum Chordata; class Amphibia; order Anura; family Limnodynastidae; genus Limnodynastes; species Limnodynastes dumerilii. The sequence goes on along the minus strand of WWET01005601.1, from coordinate 41,123 downwards.
GACGTACGGAAGTCAGATTAATATTATTGGACCGGCTCCTTATACGCGACGTACGGAAGTCAGATTAATATTATTGGACCGGCTCCTTATACGCGACGTACGGAAGTCAGATTAATATTATTAGACCGGCTCCTTATACGCGACGTACGGAAGTCAGATTAATATTATTGGACCGGCTCCTTATACGCGACGTACGGAAGTCAGATTAATATTATTGGACCGGCTCCTTATACGCGACGTACGGAAGTCAGATTAATATTATTGGACCGGCTCCTTATACGCGACGTACGGAAGTCAGATTAATATTATTGGACCGGCTCCTTATACGCGACGTACGGAAGTCAGATTAATATTATTGGACCGGCTCCTTATACGCGACGTACGGAAGTCAGATTAATATTATTAGACCGGCTCCTTATACGCGACGTACGGAAGTCAGATTAATATTATTGGACCGGCTCCTTATACGCGACGTACGGAAGTCAGATTAATATTATTGGACCGGCTCCTTATACGCGACGTACGGAAGTCAGATTAATATTATTGGACCGGCTCCTTATACGCGACGTACGGAAGTCAGATTAATATTATTGGACCGGCTCCTTATACGCGACGTACGGAAGTCAGATTAATATTATTGGACCGGCTCCTTATACGCGACGTACGGAAGTCAGATTAATATTATTAGACCGGCTCCTTATACGCGACGTACGGAAGTCAGATTAATATTATTGGACCGGCTCCTTATACGCGACGTACGGAAGTCAGATTAATATTATTGGACCGGCTCCTTATACGCGACGTACGGAAGTCAGATTAATATTATTGGACCGGCTCCTTATACGCGACGTACGGAAGTCAGATTAATATTATTGGACCGGCTCCTTATACGCGACGTACGGAAGTCAGATTAATATTATTGGACCGGCTCCTTATACGCGACGTACGGAAGTCAGATTAATATTATTAGACCGGCTCCTTATACGCGACGTACGGAAGTCAGATTAATATTATTGGACCGGCTCCTTATACGCGACGTACGGAAGTCAGATTAATATTATTGGACCGGCTCCTTATACGCGACGTACGGAAGTCAGATTAATATTATTGGACCGGCTCCTTATACGCGACGTACGGAAGTCAGATTAATATTATTGGACCGGCTCCTTATACGCGACGTACGGAAGTCAGATTAATATTATTGGACCGGCTCCTTATACGCGACGTACGGAAGTCAGATTAATATTATTAGACCGGCTCCTTATACGCGACGTACGGAAGTCAGATTAATATTATTGGACCGGCTCCTTATACGCGACGTACGGAAGTCAGATTAATATTATTGGACCGGCTCCTTATACGCGACGTACGGAAGTCAGATTAATATTATTGGACCGGCTCCTTATACGCGACGTACGGAAGTCAGATTAATATTATTGGACCGGCTCCTTATACGCGACGTACGGAAGTCAGATTAATATTATTGGACCGGCTCCTTATACGCGACGTACGGAAGTCAGATTAATATTATTAGACCGGCTCCTTATACGCGACGTACGGAAGTCAGATTAATATTATTGGACCGGCTCCTTATACGCGACGTACGGAAGTCAGATTAATATTATTGGACCGGCTCCTTATACGCGACGTACGGAAGTCAGATTAATATTATTGGACCGGCTCCTTATACGCGACGTACGGAAGTCAGATTAATATTATTGGACCGGCTCCTTATACGCGACGTACGGAAGTCAGATTAATATTATTGGACCGGCTCCTTATACGCGACGTACGGAAGTCAGATTAATATTATTAGACCGGCTCCTTATACGCGACGTACGGAAGTCAGATTAATATTATTGGACCGGCTCCTTATACGCGACGTACGGAAGTCAGATTAATATTATTGGACCGGCTCCTTATACGCGACGTACGGAAGTCAGATTAATATTATTAGACCGGCTCCTTATACGCGACGTACGGAAGTCAGATTAATATTATTAGACCGGCTCCTTATACGCGACGTACGGAAGTCAGATTAATATTATTAGACCGGCTCCTTATACGCGACGTACGGAAGTCAGATTAATATTATTGGACCAGCTCCTTATATGCGACGTACGGAAGTCAGTTTAATATTATTGGACCGGCTCCTTATACACGACGTACGGAAGTCAGATTAATATTGGTACTGCGCAGAACCACACCAATATTACCGCATCAGAACGCAGGGGGCAGTGCCACCTACCCTGCGTGTGAGATATGCACTTTCAATCGTACAGTAAGAGCTGGCTTTAGCATTGTGCATGTGCCTGTCTCACGCCATTCCGGATCCATCACGTTATTATTATCATTATTATTGTCATTATTATAGCAATTATTATATTATTATTATACCAGACATACATTAGCACTTGGAAAACGAGGAGCTCTCACCGAATGCATGAATCAGTGGGATCGCGGTACAGAGCTATATCCACAAGAGCCGCACTTACGTACTTACATCTTTCTGACATTGGATAATAATAAAATAATGATAATGGGGCAGATCCAGACCTAAGCAAGCTAGCTTATTTATGAAAGCCGATGATGTCAAATGGGCTACTTGTATTTACTGCGTATGCGCGCGGCAGTTGTTACGCCACGTAACCCCTAACGTATGTACCATCAGCGTTAATACGAACGAAGGTGCGTGGCATCCATACAACACCCGTAATTATGCTTTGGAGGCGGAGGGAGGTATGTAAATTGCACTGTGTGGGCTGGGTTTGGCCGTCACGTACATAAATGCAATACGTACGTCAGTACTTACCATAGGAAAAGTTATGGTAGGGTTTGGGAAGCGTAAAATGGCCAAAGTGCGTACAACCGAGGGGAGTGGCTAGAAGATACGCTACATGATGAAACGTAACAAGCGCTTAGGTCTGGATTTACCCCAATATTTATAGGGATAATAATAAAAATTAAATAAAGACAATAATAAAATAATAATAATAAAATTATGATGATAATAATAATAACAATAATAAAATGATGATAATAATAACAACAATAATAAAATGATGATGATAATAATAATGGCCTGTACTCAGAGATCCGTTTTCATGGCGAGTCCCGTGCATATTTTTAGATACGTTTCAACTGCGCACGTGTAGTAACTTTATATACGCAATTGATGTTGATGATACGTGTGGAAGTGCCTTACGGACGGACCTGTGAATCGCATGTGAATACATACGTCTGGATATGCGAGGCAAAAGTACGCACGGACGAATTTAAATAAAAATGGGCGGGGTAAGCATTATAATGAAGGAATATGGGTGCGACTATCATGATATGCATGTATGGAGGATATATACGAATGGGAATGAACACGGAAAGTTACAGCTGGTCTATGGAGGTTTAAGTCTACGAGAGCACGGGTTAGCAAGGGGAGTGACTGGGGTATTGGTGGGCGTTCCTTGCTCCGTCTGTGCGTATATTTGTGGACCAATCGGGACACGGAACTCTGAATACGGCCCAATAATTTTAATCTTTTTTCTACTTTTGAAATGAAATTGGGCCTGATCCAGACCTACGCCCGCCCATGTTTTTACGCTTTTCGTAAGCGTAAAAGCGCCCATTTGTACTTACTGCGCATGTGCACTGCAGATGTTACGCAAAGAAACACTGATCATGTGGACCTTGAGCGTACCAGCTTTGTAACAAAGCATACGCCAGCCATACGAAACCCGTAACTACGCTTCGTGGGCGGGGAGAGGTATTTAAATTGTACAGTATGGGCGAGCTACGCAACGCAAATATGCATGGACGCTATGGACGCCCGCGGTTACTATAGTAATCCTAGCATTTAAACAATCGGACGGACGGAACTCTCCCTCTCCCCGTCCTAGCCCATTTGCGTGCAAATGGGCTGTGCTTCCCTTCCGCCCGCTAAAGCGGGCAGGGGGAAGATACGAAGTGTACAGTGTGGGAGGAGCTCCCAGATTGTAGCGGATCAGCGGTCGTACAGTCCGCTGATTTGCCCGCTACATTTAAGACAGGCTTATGGCAGCATAAGCTGCCATAAAGCCAGCATGTGAGAGGGGGGTGACAG
>WWET01005600.1:45762-65172 GCA_011038615.1 Limnodynastes dumerilii | reverse complement strand
GAATTATGAAGGGGATAGAGAAATGATAAAGAGAATGGGGAAGATGATTAGAATGGGGAGATGATGAATGGGGAGGGGGTGATGATAAAGTGAATGGGGAGGTTGAGATGATAAAGTGAATAGAGGGGGGTGTTCTTGTTTATTTTATTTTGCTTATTGGAAAACCTGTTCTAGAACAGCATACCCCTGTGTTCCAGGTGAAATAACAGAAAGAGTACTCCAATCATTTCTTTGCAGCCTATTACTGAGAGAGGGACAGTAAGTCTTATATTTGTTATTATGGTACATAGATGTGTTGTATTAAAAGGTGGCTGTGTCCTGCCATCAATAATTTATAATAATTTATAGGCAAATGCTAGAGAGGGAGGTAAGTACCATGTTAGAGAAGTTTACAATGAGTAGTGACATAGGCGAGATGAGAAGAGCAGGACACAGGGGAGAAGCAAGACACAGCATAGAACAAAGGGTCAGAAGCAGAGGACAGAGAAGACGGACAGAGTAGAGGACATATTGTAGAACAACGGAGGAATGGGACAGAATGGAGAGAGCAGACAGAAGGGTAAGGTTATATCGACCTAAACTATGACGGCTTTTTGGAAAGTACCATGTTGACCATATAGTGACATTCTTGTCTACATATTAATTACATGGTTTTGACTGTATAGTAAAAAAAATCACATTTCCACTTATTTTGTTTGTAATAATACATGTACTGGCTGAAAAACAATTGCTCCAGTCATACCTGTGTGACTTTAATATATATAAATAAAATCTATGCAACATTTACTTTTACTGTAACTTGACCCTAATACTGTGTTTTAAGAAATAGAACGTTTGCCTTCATGCAAATCTTTTCTGCTTTTACCACCATGGGATGATTAGATGGACCCCTTGTGCTCATACAAATCTACTCAGAAAGACAACGTTGTGTTGTCCAGTACTGGGAGCTTTTGAATTTGATCCATGGTGGGAACTACAGCCCCAAGTCTGTGACCGACCATGGGCCAGATCCAGAACAACGCCCAAAAGCGTAAATACGCCTGGCGTAAGCGTAACCTCATCTAAAAATAGGCACTGTGCATGCGCACAGTGACTACTTAATTATGAAGGCTCAACCGAAAATCAAGTGTAGTGTGTATGCAGGCTGATTGGCCTTGTTGTGTTGGGTGTAAGCTAGAGCGGCAATCAATGTCCTGTATGTATCATGAAGCATGATATCTAAAAAAAAAAATCTGCTCTACCATCTTGGATTGGCATGTACTATGGGGGACACAATGGCTGCGGCTGCTACAGGGCCCGAAGCAGCTGCTAGCATATATTTATAAACAGTGCTTAGCACCCATACATGGAGTACCGAGTGCTGTTTTAAGCTGTTAACCTCTGATATGTGGATATATAGTAACTGCAAATGATGATGGGCTTAAGATGACTTTAAAATTTAACTTTTTTAAATATTGGTATTTGTAAACTAACAATATTAGGAAACTATACTAGATGATCAGCTATAGACCTGAGGGTTGAAGCCAATTGTGATAGTTTGACTACTAACTGTATGAAGAAAATCTGTTATACAACCTAATCTTTGTTTGTAACTTACCTTGATTGCAAATAAAAAATAAAATAAAAAATAAAATATTCGTATTTGAAATTCAACTTTTGTTTTATTATCTCCAGGCTTTATATTTTCACCTACATTTTTGGGTTATACCAGTAAATTATTCCTGGATTGGCTCTATTTTGCCTACAAAGTAGGAGCTTTATTCATTAATAGTGTTCACGCTGCCACCCTGGCAAAAACCCGGGATTTAAGATCCGGGTTATTGCCGGGGCACACATCAGCCCAGATCCTCAGACCCTGCTCAGACTGCTGCTTAGACCCAGGAAATTCCCGGGTCAGGCATGTTCATACTGAACATGGGTCTTCGTTGGCAGAGTCATCACACTGTGTAATTTGTTTACTGTTATGTGTAGGTAGGAACCTATCCTTGCAGACGGGCAATCACATTTTCATTAAAATATGCACTAAGATCTGTTTATATTTGTTGTAAATTCTTTTTGCAAACGAAGACAGGTAGCAATACAGGTAGCAATTCTAGAGCAATTGTTACAGTATACAAACAATAGTGGTTTCCCACGATTTATCCAAGAGTGATAATACAGACAAATATAAGCTAGAAATTGTTGTTCGGATGCTGTATTTTCCGTCCTCGGGAGGACGCCGGCATGTGTACAAGTCTTCTCGAGGCTATCAGCCCAGTTAGGCTGTTTAAAAACAGAAAATGTTAGGAGATAAGGGGTGGGGGTAGACAACACAGAGGAGGAAGAAGGGGAAAAGGTTGAGGGGAGGGGTAATGGGTTGGAAGGTTTCTAACATCTTCATTGATGTCTCAAGGTGCCTGAACAATGAGATGTGTTATCTATCTTGTGTTAAGAAAGGGAGGAAGTAGATATTCTGCTTTGGTAATCCGGGGTAAATTTGAACTCTAACCATGAGAACCAAGTGGTGACATACTCCTCATTCCTGTTTTCAGAAGATAAGACAAGTTCGTCCATGGCACAATACAGGTCTATTCTGGTGAACCAGTCCTTCAACGTTGGGGGAGAAGTTGACCTCCAGCGCAGGGGAATTGCATCTTTCGCTGCATTGTTAAGATGCTTTAATAGGGATTTCTTGTAGTGTTTCAGCGACATGGTGGTATAAGATAGGAGCCAGAATTCAGGGTTACGCGGAACGTTTTCGGAGAGTATTAGTTGTGAGGTATCTTGGACCTTTCCCCAAAAATCCCTAATTTGTGAACACTCCCACCAAACATGCTTAAACGTACCTATCTCTGATTGGCAGCGCCAGCATTGATCGGAATAAGTGGGCAGCATGCGGTGAATGAGAGAGGGCACCCTATACCAGCGAGTTAGCAGCTTAAACTGAGTCTCCACCACTGATAAGCTCCGTGAGCATTGGTGAGTGATGGTGAAAATCTTGTTCCAAGTTTCAGTATCAGTTGTAAGGTCAAGATCCTCACACCACTCATTTATGTATCTCATAGGTGAGTTGAATAAATGGTCAAGCAGTAGCTTGTAGAGGGTCGATAGGATGTGCGTAGGAGCAGTCTGTGTGGAACAAAGGAGTTCGAAAGGAGTCAGGGGCCTCCGCCACGTCTCTCTTGGGGCTGAGTGGGTTAGAAAGTGTCTGAGGCTTAGGTATATCCAGAAATCATTCTGGAGGAGAGAGAACTTCTCTTTGACCTCTGCGAAAGGCAAGATGCCGTTAGCATTTACCAGCTGACCTGCCCTGTGACATCCCGCCACTGTAAATCTAGAAAGTGGGGCTTTGGTGAGACCTGGTGGGAAAGCCTGGTTGTGTGCAAGTGGGGTAAGGGGGGAGAATTGAGAGGAAAGGCTTGCTTTGTCTCTTAAACGTCTCCAGCAAATGATAGTGGGGTTGATGGTTGGGTGTGGATGACTAGGAATTTTGGGTAACCAGGGTAGGGTATGCAAAGGGATTTCGAAAAAGGAGTTTTCGAGTGTAACCCATTGTTTGTCTAGTCCAATCTACTACCCTGGTGAGGATGGCCGCCCAGTGGTAGCCCTGCAAGTGAGGCAACCCAAGACCCCCTAGTTGTTTACGTCTGTAGAGAATGTCATTTTTGCAACGAGGTCTTTTCCCTTGCCACACAAAGGCTCTGAGCAAGGACTGGAGATTTTTAAAGAAGTGTTGAGGTATTGCTATTGGCAGTGTCTGGAAGAGGAAAAGGATTCTGGGGAGGATGTTCATTTTGATTATATTGACTCTGCCCAGCCATGAAAATAGTTTTGGAGCCCAGTCTTTAAGGTTTTTGTCTATCTCAAGCAGTAAAGGTGGGAAATTGTTTGAATATAGATCATCAGGATTGGGGGTGAGACGAATGCCTAGGTATTTTAAATGCTTATCTTGCCACTTAAACGGGAAGGCTTGACTAAGTCCTTTCCTCATGTTATCGGATATGTTGATTCCTAATATTACGGTTTTATCAGTGTTTATCTTGAAATTGGAGAGAACACCGAAGCGGCGCAGAGTAGGCATCAGAACTGGAAGCGAAACCGTTGGATTGGTGATCGTGAGTAATAAATCATCCGCGAAAAGCGAGAGCTTATACTCTCGTTCGTCCACTTTGAGTCCTGAGATATCCATTTGCTGGCGAAGTGTGCAAGCCAGTGCCTCCATGCAGAGCACGAATAACAACGGAGATAGGGGGCACCCTTGGCGAGTATCATTGGAGATATCAAATGGGGGGGAGAGGCCTCCATTAATTTTGATCCTGGCAGAATGGAAACCAAGTGGGCCCAACCGGAGGTGAGTAAGAATCTCAGACAAAAAATCCCAGTCTATTCTATCAAACGCTTTTTCAGCATCAATAGAAAGGATCGCCAAAGGTGTGGCCTTTTGTTTAGCTAGATGTATGAGATTAATCACCTTTGTAGTGTTGTCGCGGGCTTCTCTCCCCGGAATGAAACCCACCTGGTCGTTATGGATGAGGGTAGGAAGGATTTGATTCAGGCGGTTACTGATTAGCTTGGCATATAACTTGAGATCCACATTTAGCAAGGATATGGGGCGGTAACTGGGGCAGAGAGGTGGGTCTTTACCGACTTTGGGCAGGACTGTTATGTGCACCTCTAGGGACTGCTTAGAAAAGCCTCTAGTATCAGATACCTCATTAAATGCCTTCAGCAGCATTGGAAGTAATTGAGTTTTAAATTGTTTATAGTAGGACGCGGTATATCCATCGGGGCCTGGGCTTTTACCATGAGGGAAGTTGCTTGATGGCCAACTCCAGTTCCTCGGTGGTAAATGGGGTCTCCAGTATGTCTCTATTTGGTACATCAAGGATGGGGAAATCACAGGAGGTGAGATAGTCCCTGATCCGATGGCCCTTCGTGGACCTATCTTTCATCTCGGGGTGGGGGTAGATTGTATAAGTTAGTGTAGTACTCTCGAAATATTCCAGCTATTTGCTTATCCAGAACATGCAGTTGACCCAAGGGGTCCTTGATGGTCTGAATGAACGTGGACGCTCTCTGTGACCTCAGCGCCCTGGCCAACATCCTGCCAGGTTTGTTTGCCCACTGATAGTATTGTGCCCTGCACCGTTTAATTGCACATTACCTAAGGCTTCTACCGATGTGGGGAGTGTATTATGTGTAAGACAGTGAAGGGTACCAACACAAAAATTGAATCCTACACCTCTACTTCCACCAATAGAGAACATCGAATAAAAGATTTCATTACATGTAATTCCAAACACTGTATCTATTTATTAGAATGTCAGTGCCATAAACAATATATTGGGAAAACCACCAGAGCATTGAAAACACGTTGGTCTGAACATATTAGAAATATTAAGAAAGGGATGGCGAACCACTCTGTATCTAACCATTTTAAGGAGATGCATAATTGCAACCCTGCCTCAATTATTAATTTTTGCGGTATTAAGGCAGTAAAAGGGAATTGGAGATAAAGAGACAGTGACACAGCATTAGCTCAGGCTGAGATGCAACTAATATTTGAATTAGATTCATTGCATTCAAAGGGATTGAATACAGATTTTGAATTAAAATGTTTTTTATAGGCATTTTAACTAAGAATTTTAATTTGTTTTATTAGCTCTCTTGTATATGGAAATAATCTTTTATGTCACCCATTTACAGAAAAAGGAATACCACATCTACAGTCATACCACCCTGTAAGCGCCCAATCTCGCCCAATCTTGGAAGCTAAGCAGGGTTGGGCCTGGTCAGTACCACAATGGGAGACCACATGGGAATACCAGGTACGGTAGGTATGGATGCTCCGACAAATCCAACTGTAAGAAGATGGGTATGTAAAGAGAATGTATGAGAGCTTAATATAGCTTAGAGAATTTAAGGGGATTATTATATTTTAGTTCTTTTATATTGTCGGTTTTAGGTAGTTTTATCTTGTTGGTTTTTAGGGAGTTTTACACACTATAACTATAAGATACACTACATATACACATAATAATTTTTCCACTCTGAGTAGGCCACACACATCTGCACTTAGGGAGCATCTCAGGTCACCGTATATTTCATATGCACAATTTTAGTTATTTTACTGTGATTTTCATACACATTTTTACACATTTAGATATTTACACTCACTTGAAAAATGATCCTTATGTAGCACTATATGGTTAATTCACATATATTACTGCAATTTTAGAAGATCACACACAGACTTTTACACATCCTTGAATACTTTTATGCATAAATGGCACTTGTTTGAAATAATTAATTCAAAGATTTGGTGTTGCACATATTTATTTAAAAGTTTTTTACAATTTTAAGAATTGCCAACTTAAATTTTGGATGGATTTTGATTCAAAGATTCCCCGAATATAGGGGACAACCTTTATATAGGATGCACAGACATTGTGTAAGGTAGGGGGCTTTATTAACCCCTATACAGTCATGGTACCAGTCCTACCGGATGGATCATGGTCAGTTTAGGGATTTATGAGAAGACCCTTAGGATAGACACTCATTAGCACGACCATTTAAGGAACATTAGAACTAATTGCTAGGGGTTCCCATAGTTCCTATATAAAGAAATATTGGTTTACGGCCATTAAACCCTTTAGGGATTGCCATATATTATGCCACACTGGAATACACTTTCCTTGACATAAATTTGGTTGTTTTAGACATATACTATAGGGGGATGATTCCGTTGTATGAATATTAGGGGGATTATTATTCTAATAAGGAGCGTTTTAACTTGTCGTTTGTAAATATGCAACATTGTAAAACATGTTCCATGTTTAATTGTCCTATAGTATCAACATATGCAATAACAATATCTGGAAAATTGCAACATTGTAATCCGTTTGATAGGTCTGGGGAAAGTAAACAGTCCCTCTAAATGCAAATTGCTTTGGGCTGAAGTGAACGGAGCTAAATAGGGGGATGATTCTGTTATATGAATTTTAGGGAGATTATTATTTTAAAATGGTGCGTTTTAACTTATTGCTTTTAAATATGCTACATTTTGAATATGCTACATTGTAAAACATGCTCCATCTCTGTTGTCCCATAACATATGAAATAACAATACCTGGAAGTTTCAACATTGTATTCCGTTTGATAGGTCTGGAGAAAGTAAACAGCCCCTTTAAATTCAAATTGCTTTGTGCTGAAGTGAACAGAGCCAAAGTATTTAAAACTATATGTAATATCTATATTAGTAAGCCATCATATGATTAGACCAAGGAATGGAGCATGTTGAAACTATATGTAATGTTGTAGGAATATATGATAAGTAAAGTATAACATGCAGACATAAGGAGGACTGAGATTGATTGATTGATTGATTGATTGATTAGTCAGCAGCTGTGCAGGCAGCATATAGGCAGGAAACAGGAACTTGAGGCTCATCACTTTGATTAGTCAGCAGCTGTGCAGGCAGCATATAGGCAGGAAACAGGAACTTGAGGCTCATCACTTTGAAAAAGGACCCCGGAGGGTTCGATACGCGTGAGTGGAGCCGATCCAGCCAAGCATCAAGGACCCCACCACAGACGGACGTTGCGGTGATCATTCTCTGAAGGGGGTGGATACCCGGGCCATCCCTACAGAAACTTTTAATCTGTCTGCCTGCACAGCAATTATTGTGAAATGCTATATAGAGACTTGGATTGATATTTTATCCATTATTTATTTTTTTATCTTATATTATGTATGTTGATTAGCATAGAGGTATATATAGCGTTATAAGTACATCGGCTAGCCTCTTTTTACTTATATTTATAACTATTTATTTTAGTGTTATTCTCACATAGGGCCAAGATAGACCGACAGAATTGTCAGTTATTCTTTGCCATCTACTTTTCTGTCATTGTTTGCATAGGGACATATAGTTGATATCAGTAATTGTATTTGGGAGATAGATTTTGATGATTGACAACTGTTGAATATTACTGTATACATAGAAGCGCGGATAGGTGGAAGTAATATATTTATGTATACACTATTGTTCTTAAGGGGAAAGTAGAAACCCCTTTTTTTCTTTCACCACCCTGCAGCTAAAGTCACATCTCTGGGGAGTCCCGTTCAAGTTGAAGTTGGAGACGTTGAAGAAGGATGTCCTCGAGGCGAGCTTCGTTTTCTCTGCCGTCGCCGTTGCACTTGCCAATCGCCATCACCGGGCTGGAATGGGTCCGGAGATAATGTGTGGAACGAGTGTCGCCAGTCGTCGAGAGGAGGAGCCTCCAGGTTTAGTGCCTCGCAGAAGGAAGGTAGATCTTCTGGAGAGCGCAGAATGACCACCCTGGCGCCGTTATGAGCTTGTATACTCACTGGAAACCCCCACCAGAACCGGATGTTTTTGGCCTGGAGCAGCGCAGTCATGGGTTTCAGCAGTCGCCTCTGCTGGAGCGTATGCCACGATAAATCTTGGAATATTTGTATTTTGTGGCCGTTAAATTCAAGACTTGTCTGGCTTCTCGCTTTCTGAGATATGGCTTCTTTTACACGGTAATAGTGTAACCGGCAGATTACATCTCTCGGGGCTTCGGTTGGGGAGCCCCTTGGCCGCAGTGCTCTGTGTGCTCTATCGAAATCTATTGAGGCACTTGAGTCTGCTCCTAGTACTCCATTGAAGATACATGTGAGTACATCGACGAGTCCTTGTTGGGAGACCTCTTCTGGAATACCTCTGACCCTCAGATTTTTTCTTCTACCTCGGTTATCGAGGTCATCTAATCTGGATTGTATATCTCTGAGAGTGGTGGCTTGTAGCTCCATGGTGTGATGAAGACTGGCTGCTTGTGTCTTGTGGTTTTCCAATGTGGACTCTACCGTGTCCACTGTGTTGGCTATTTGGCCCACTTCGGATTGAATTGTTGACAGCTGCGTGCTGATTTGGGTTTGTAGACGTTGTTCAAGTGCCTGCAGGTCTTTTCTGGTTGGGAGATGGTTAAGGGCTTCCAGACGCTGAAGAATAGTGCTCACATCATCATTCGACAGGGATGCTGGGTTAGAGTCTGTTGCCATGTCTGCAGGTACTGGTGGATGAGACGAGTCTGGTGGAAGAGCTGGTTGTGGCGTGGAAGTGGGCGGAGTAGGAACAGTCAGGTACTGCAGCAGATCCGATTGGAGCTGTGGTTCCAAAGTGTGTTTGGAGCTTTTTCTGGTGTTAATTCGCTTTCCCATCAGCAAGTTTCAGGAGCGGAGGTGTTAATGGAATGGTGAGGAGGAGAGCCCAGAGTGTGGCGTTGGGTGTACAATCCGAGGTAAGCTGTTTGTTAGTGAAGCATTAGCTGTGTGCAGGCAGTAATGACTCAGTTTGCGATACAGGATACTGATTATCAGGTTACATGTTGCGTGTAGATGTGGAATGCCAAAAGCAGCTTCCCCCCCAGTAAAGAGTTTAGTAGATCATTTTTCTTTGCCATCAGGACTATCAAAATCCGGGTATGATGCCCCCAGGGCTGTTTGTCTGGCATATGAGAAAAAGGCAGCTGGGAGGCTGCAGCGGGTTTAGTTTCAGTGGAGCACTCTAATGGGGCTGCAGTTATGCGATTTGCAGGCCTCCAGTGGCTGCAAGTTGTTGTCACTCCTGCGGACTTGAGGTTCACTGCTCAAGAGTAGGAATGGAGTGAGTATCAACAGTAGCCCGTCGGGGCAGGGGTTAATATATGGCCAGGAGTGCAGACCAGTGAGCAGTGGAGCGGGCCCACAGTGGAATAGGTGGAGGGAGTAAGAGGAAAGGGAGACCAGGACAGCAGCCCTTTATGCTGTTGCGAATGAAGACTGCAAGCTGTGAAGAGGCTGCTACTCCATGTGCAGCATACCCGGTGGCAGTCCCCGTGCCCTGGAAACGACAAGGGATCCCTCCCAACGATATAGGCAGCTTCAGAGGGCAGATACCCCCCACTATCTCCCACGTAACAGGTAGGGGCCCAAAGAGCGTGATGGCAGCTATGTGGCTGGGGTTGCAGGGCTGGATGGGGAGGCAGTCACACAGGTGCTGAGGCAAGATGGCGGTGGGAGAGTCTTGGCGCCACGTGGGACTCAGGTGGAAGGAGTCACCCCATCAGGGAGATGTGCTCAGGACCCAGGGGCAGCCTAGAATAGGCAGTCGCTTGTACCTGCAGGTCACCACTGGTCTGTGTGGGTGAGTGCCAGGGCCCCAGTGTCCGCAGCCACAGCGTCCGTCCCGCACCGCCTGACACGTGGAGGAGAAGATGGCACCCGCCTGCTGATTCTCCAGACTCCCGGACACCTGCTATCGCTGTCCGCGCTGGTCTGTCACAGCGATGAGGGTAGGAGCCGTCTGTGATGGTCCCCTCCTGGATTGAGGGTCTCGCGCCCAGGGATGCCTTCCTGGGGGACAGCGGGAGGGGAGGAGGCCCTGAAGCCTGGTGACAGGACGGAGCTCCCGCACTCCCCGGAGAGTCACAAGACGCAGCGTCCGGCAACAGCGGGAGTCGCGGCCACAGCCAACCTCTATCCTCTGTGGCAGGCAATAGTTTGTGCCCCAAAACGGGCGATTAGGGGCTGAAAAAAGCTTGTTCAAGGCAGTAAAGCCAGAGAGCTCCTCAGACACACGTCTGGTCGCAACCGCGGTCAGACCACGCCCCCCCCAGATCTGTTTATATTTGTAAAGCTTTGATTGCTTAAAAGAACGAAAACATCTTGATGTCTATTTTAATAAGTATTTCTGTCTTTACCTAAATAGTTATTACGCTATTTTGACTCAAATACTTTAAAAATAAGACTGCTTGGTTTATTATTATTATTATTATTATTATTTTCTGTTAATTCATAATGCAAATGTAAAAACAAATATAGTTACAAATAAAATAACTATTAAATAAAAATAAGTTTCAAATAGCAACATGCTTTATCTTATTTCCCCTCAGCCTGTTAGTAAATTGATAAGAAACATTTCCATAACTTTAGTGATGCATTTGAAAAACTAAACAATACTACATTGGTCTACGAGTCTAAAATTGATTAGTTTCTATGGCTTACAACAGCTTTGACTGTATATGAATTTCCTTCTTCCGTCTTCCAATCAGTGGTGAATGAAACTAATGAAACTTAAGCTTCAGGGCCCTAAAGCAACTTTTTTTTTAAAGAGTGCATTTAAAAAAAAAAAATCGCTGGAGTTTTTTGATTGTGCATTATGAAAATAATGTTATTTTAGTTATAGAATCAGAAGCCAATGGGTTGGAGTAAACAGCAGTTACCCAGACCTTGTTGCTGGTGGGAAGGGGCTCATTATATGGCCCATTTTCAAGGATTCCATCCCACCAAACTGTTGTCTGCCAGTTTTTGGCAATTAAAACCTTGGGAGAAGTGACAGTATGGCATACCCCCATATACCTCCTCACTTCAAGTCCTGCCTTGTTGGATGTTGACCTATTGTTGCTGGTTGTAAAAAAGCCCCCATAACAGTTCAAGCTTCAGGGCCCCAAAAATGTAGGTCTACCACTACTTCCAATAAAGCTGTTTTTGTTATTTTTTTCTTACAATAAAAATAAGCATTAACTAAGAAACTGATTAAAGCACATTGAAATCTTTAAACCTCAAAAAATAGAAAAAGGTACATTTCTAAACTTATTAACTTCTCAAAATAAACCTAATAAACCAGTAAAAATAATAAGAATTCTGTGAACTAAACCAAATGAAATGACCCTCTATGGAATAGCAGTGATCTATTAGCAATTTATATATAGAAGAAATTATGGCAAATTGGGGAATTTTCCAACATATATGTGAATGGGTAAAGCTTTAACGCTTAATAAAGTAAATTTTAGTCATTCTACTAATGAATACGACAATAAAGTACAGGGATTTCTTTAAAATTGGCATTAATAAAAGCAAATATTGGCTGACACTTGTCCTTCTCTGTGTATACACACACACACCTTTGTTCACAATAGGACAAGCTGCTTCTGTGCATAAATCCATGGAGATTGATATCTTTGTTCTCAACCAGTAATCATTTTGTATTACATTGTGTTAGCTGTAATTTAATTATTCTTGCACAAAAGACAGAATGAGACATTAATACAAATTCACAGTTTAGTCCTATAGTCATCATTAATAGTTTTTAAGGACTGGATCCAGATTTAAGAAGGAGCTTGAAATTAAGGACCTGATTCACACTTAAGAAAGTTCTAAAAATAAGAACTTAAAGTTACGCCTGGGCAATATCATGTTGTTTTTGGGGGGAGTCAAGTTAATAGCATTCTTTGCATGCAGGAATACATCTTCGAATAGCTTGCTGCACATAGATACTGCCCAGCTTTATTATTGTTATTTAGCTTAGACATGGTCTGGAAATTATCACCTCTCAACACTAGTGCTGTTTGCAACAGATGAAATATGACTCCCCTGCAATCACCATGCCCAGGAGTGACTTTAAGTTCCTGGGCTAAACCATGTTGATTGCAGGGGGAGTCATATTTCATCTGTTGCAAACAGCACTAGTGTTGAGAGGTGATATTTCCCATCCCAAGTCCAAATAACAGTGTGATAGTAAAGCTGGTCAGTATCTGTTTTCAGTAAGCAATTCAAAGATGTATTCCTGCATGCAAAGAATACAATTAACTTGACTCCCCCTGAAAACAACATGGTTTTGCTCAGGAGTAACTTTAGGTTCTTATTTTTAGAACTTTCTTAAGTGTGAATCAGGTCCTAAGAGAGGAAATTTACTCCTGGACTAAACCATGTTGATTGCAAGGGAGTCATATTTCATCTGTTGCAAACAGTATTAGAGTTGAGAGGTGATGTTTTACTATCCCATGTCTAAATAACAATGTAACAGTAAAGCTGATCAGTATCTTAGTGCAGTAAGCAATTCAAAGATACAGTCAGGTCCATAAATATTGGGACATCAACACAATTCTCATATTTTGGGCTCTATACAGAACCAAAATGGATTTGAAATTAAACAAACAAGATTTGCTTTGACTGCAGACTTTCAGCTCTAATTTGAGGGTATTTACATCCAAATCAGGTGTATCAGGTGTAGGAATTACAACAGTTTCTATATGTGCCTCCCACATTTTAATGGACCAAAAATAATGGGACAAGCTAAACAATCCTAAATCAAACTTTCATTTTTTAATACTTTTGTTGCAATTCCTTTGCAGTCAATTACAGCCTGAATGCATAGACATCATCAGACGCTGGGTTTCATCCCTGGTGATGCTCTGCCAGGCCTCTACTGCAAATGTCTTCAGTTCCTACTTGTTCTTGGGGCAAATTCCCTTCAGTTTTGTCTTCATCAAGTGAAATGCATGCTCAAACAGATTCAGGTCAGGCCATTGCATAACATTCCACTTTTTAGCCTTAAAAAACTCTTTGGTTGCTTTTGCAGATACAAGGGAACCAGTTCCATTGGCAGCCATACCTGTGCCCACGCCATGACACTACCACCACCATGATTCACTGATGAGGTGGTATGTTTTGGATCATGAGCAGTTCCTTACCTTCTCCATACTCTTCTCTTCCCATCACTCTGGTACAAGTTGATCTTTGTCTCATCTGTCCATAGGATGTTGTTCCAGAACTGTAATGAATTTTTTAGATGTTGATCTGATCTTCCTTGTTTTGTGGCTCACCAATGGTTTACATCTTGTGGTGAACCCTTTATATTCACTCTTGTGAAGTCTTCTCTTGATTGTTGACTTTGACACATAAACACCTACCTCCTGGAGAGTGTTCTTGATTTGGCCAACTGTCGTGAAGGGTTTTTTTTTCACCAGGGAAAAAATTCTTCTGTCATCCACCACAGTTGTTTTCTGTGGACTTCCGAGTCTTTTGGTGTTGCTGAGCTCTCCAGTGCATTCTTTCTTTTTAACAATGTTCCAAACAGTTGATTTGGCCACACCTAATGTTTTTGCTATCTATCTGATGGGTTTCTTTTGATTTTTCAGCCTAATGATGCCTTGCTTCACTGATAGTGACAGCTCTTTGGATCTCATATTGAGATTTGACAGCAACAGATTCCAAATGCATATGTCACACCTAGAATTAACTCCAGACCTTTTACCTGCTTAATTGATGATGAAATAATGAGGGAATAGCCCACACATGTCCATGAAATAGCTTTTATGTCGACTGTAAAAAGTGTGAGGCACATATAGAAACCGTTGTAATTCCTACACCGTTCACCTGATTTGAATGTAAATACACTCAAATTAAAGCTGAAAGTCTGCAGTTAAAGCACATCTTGTTTGTTTCATTTCAAATCCATTGTGGTGCTGTATAGAGCCTAAAATATGAGAATTGTGTCGATGTCCCAATATTTATGGACCTGACTGTATATCCCTGCATGCAAAGAATACAATGAACTTGACTCCCCCAGAAATCAACATGGTTTTGCCCAGTAGTAACTTTCCTCTCTTAATTTCAAGCTAGTTCTAAATGTCTGGATTCAGCCCTAAATCATTTTTTTTTTCATTTATCAGACAGAGATTGATTTATTTTTGTCTTGGCTGATCAGTTAAAAAAAATTAGTCACTAGTATTATTGTATATGTATATCACATGCTGTGTTGCATAAATTTCAGACATCAGAGAGCAGAACCTAGGACCAATAGCAGTGTTTTAAGAGCCTCCAGCAACAGGAGGCAAACATCACTGGGGAAATAGTAATCCTGAAGTTATTAACTAGATGATATTATCACCAGTAAAATGGCTTATAGCAAGGGTAAATTGCAATTTAAACACACACAGAGACTCACAGAATGTATTTATTTATTTATTTTAATAAATGCAATATAACAATAAAATCAGCATTACCAGATGGTGGCGGAAGAAGGCATTGCAGACCAAATTGAATTTTTAAGACTTGCTTAGCCGATGACAGTGAAGGGGGAACCTACTATTAACCCAATTTCACTGGCATTAATCGTTGACAACTATCAACTCCATTTCCACTGCTGGCAGACTTCTACCTCAGAGACATATGACACATTCTCTTAGTTATCCACTGAACTAAGGCCCATCCATAAAATTAAACCCAGTTCAACCACCACCTTCATTTAAGACCAAAGCAGCATCAAGGTTAAGGGACAAAAAACTCCTCAGATCACCACCACTGCGTTTTCTTTGATTCTCCCTGTGTAGTGCACTGCCATCCTGGTTCCCCACAGAGGATTACAATAACAAGGACAAACTGCAATCAAAAGAGAAAAATGAATAGTAAAGATCAGTAGAAACATTATAGCCATCAAGTCCATCCAAGGTAAGGGAGAAAGGGTGGGTGGAAAAATTCCTGGTGACATAGAGGAGGGACCTATGTATGCTTATAAGCCTGATTGGATCCAAGGAAGTAAATAATTAAAGAAGCAAATAACTTCTATAAACCCTGCCTCTTCCCCCAGAATTTAAGTTCCCATGTGTTCAATTTTAACCCCTGGTTGTCCTTTAAATTTCTAACAGAGACTATTTGTGTTTTTATTCTTTCATATAATCTAGTCTATGCATCAGGATACAGTAGTGAAACCCCAGGACATAATAAAATTAAGCTTTCCATCATATCAATGGTTGAACAAAGTCAAAACATTAGTAAAGTGTGGCTCACCATTAGGAGAATATAAGCATTCATTCAGCACTGCAGGGACCGGTTCCCATATCCCGCCAGCAACAGAGACGTGGTTTCCAAAGCACTGCAGTGCACATATGATTCAGCTCCTCAAATCTCATGTGGAAATCTCAGCTCTTGTATTTGTTTAGTATTATTTTATTTTAGCTTTTGCCAGTAACATAAGGAACACTATACAAGGTAAGCATACATAGCACAACATGGGAAACTGTGTGTAACAAACCCAAGTAATATAGGTGCACTCAACGCACAGACGGCTCATGAAATGAACACAATGTCCAATTATTGTAGGGTTTTTCTTTTTCTTTTATATAAATGGAAGCTTATTTTGTTGTTGCAGAGCAATGAAAGAATGAATGAATGAAAGAAAGATTGTTACCACCAAAGTAAATAGTAGCTGAAATACAACCCTATTCATGTCCACACATTTGTCATCTATTGGAACAACAGCATTTTATTTGTGATTATTTGTTGATGTCTCAAAAACTGAGATGATAACATTTTCTAAGGGTTTATTAGGTGTTAATATTAGTGGAGGGGTACAAAATAAGACACATACCTAACTGTGACCAAAAAAGTTACTTCAGGATGTAAAGTTTAAAAATACCATAAATATGTTGCAGTGAAAATGTGCTCTGAATGTATGTTTATACAGTTGTAATAAAGATACCACAGCTGTCATCTTTTGCAGAGGTGCACTCTACTTCTCTCAATTCTGCTCTCGTATGTATCATCATATCCACTTAAAATTGGGAGGGGGAAGGGTTTAGAGGCTTCATACCAATGGTTGTTATGTACTTGACCTTAAGTTTGATGCCATATTGCATAGATAATATAAAATGACAAAAATCTAAACAAAAATACACACAAAAATGTTGTTATAAGTTGTTCTGATTGCTGCTAATGTAATGGCTCATTATGTGTGGAAGTTTTAAGGTAAGCATCAGAATATACAATACTGGTCTGGTTATACTGTTATATAGTATCTTTATATAGTATCAATCTATTTGCACAAAGCGAGCTTGTGCATGTATCTAGAGCCACCAAAGCTGCAAAATATGTCAATATCTAGGTATCTGGGCAAATATTTCTCTTGCCATAAATATGTTTAAATATGCTTTTGAGATATGGCAGAATGCTGGATCAGGTTGAAGCTACCAATGGAAGGGGGAATGTGTGCAAATATGTGTTTGCACCTCTGTATAAATATGTAATTGCTATGGTAAAGGAGGGGATGCAGTTGCCAGTTAGAATGGCTGATTTCAGACACTGCTATAGGCGATAGCTGTATTGTGGCTGTATCAGTGTCTGATATAGAATTAGTACAGGACATTTCCTATTGGGAAAGGGTAATTGTAAAATGGCCATATTTGAACAAATACCCATTCCCAATAGTAGGTATTTTAGGATTAGACAGCAGGACATGGAGGGTTAGAAGGAGAAGATTAGGGTTAGGTTGTGAGACAGGAAAGGTTAAGGTTAGGCAGTTAGAAGGGGAATGTTATGTTTAGGCTGTGGGACAGGAAGGCTGGTAGAAGGGAAGGTTAGGGTAAGGGTTAGCGTGAGGGTTAAGAAGATGATTAATTATCTATCACTGTTGACATTTTTCAATAATTTTTCTTGCGCTGTCATGTTGGTTTCTTGATGAAGATGTCTCGCGATGACATTGCTGCTTTACTGTTGGGAAGTGGTTTATCGCAACAAAGCCATAAAAGCAGAAGGTTTTAAAAGAAGAATTGTTTTAATCTTTTCATACTATATATTATATATTGTTATAACTATTAAAACAATACTGAGACTAAAACCACAATGTTTAATGTGATGCATGTTACCAATTCTTGTGTATGTGTATGTTACAAATTCTTGTTATACTCTGTTGCAATGTGTGAACATATAAAACATTTATGAATGTATTAAACTATTTTTTATTTAAACATACATTTCAAGTCACTTTATTACACATGGTGACACAAACATAGGTTCCAGAAATCTGACACATGGGATGTTCTGTAAAGAAAAAGCTAAATTCATTGAGTTATTATAACATATAAAAATAATATAGATATACATTTGGTATAATACAGCAAGAATGTTGAAACAGACTACTTTTTGAACATGTTGAGACATACATAAAAGGGAACACAATGCTGTATAATTTACATATTTCTTTATTACAAAATATGCTGCATACCTTCAGATGCTGTTGCTGTTATGTACACACAGACTCCAGTAAACCTTGTGCAATTCTGCAGTCTGCGTATCTTAGTCTGATACTGTCAAAGGACCAAATCCTGATTTAGTAGGGACCTGCTAGTCAACCTTCGGCTGCAGAGTATCGCCATTGGGTCTCCATGTGAACACTCCCCTCACACTAAATTAATTTCTGCCAGCAGGATCCTACCTTAACATTTGCACACTGACCCCACTTAAAAATACCCCCCTCTCTCACCATGCATACAATGTGACAGTCTGATTGCAATTTATGGCAAACTTGTCAATCATAAAACGAGTAGTTCATTTTAATAAACATCAATCTCTCAACATTTTTTGGGGTGTAGCCTCATACGCTGATCTGAACAATCTTTACAACTACACGAGGGCAGCTGAAGTGCAGGATTTCTAACTAGAATAATGAACTTAATTTTGCCTTTTTTCCTCCCAATATTAAAAGGGACTGCCTGAGTTAATAATTGGTATATTATCATTCATGTAATCCTCTACCATTCATGCTAGCAGTGACATTATATGTGAAGATGTCTTTTAAGCAAGACCAGGGGCCAGATTTACTAAGGGACGATTTTTGCTGTAATTTAAAATCACTGAACATCTCCATGTTATTCCAGCGATAGGTTTTAGAAGCTTCATATTGCCTTCATTTTGCTTAAATTCACAGCGATTTTGCTTCAAAAATCACAACTGCCCTGTGCCCCTTGTTAGGAAAAAAAATAATTAGGAGACCATTAGTAACAGAGATGGCATTTGCGGACGGAGCCATTTACAGAAGGACTTCCTTTCTCTCGCCACGATGCTACTGGACGGAGGCTCCGGATGACATCCTGCAAGGTATCGGAAGACAGAAGAATACAAACGTGAGTATACAAAGAACTGTGACTTTTTAAAGACGCATTTTAACACATTTAATGGGTAGCTAAGGTAATTATGGGGGACACATTATATTTACATATACAATACATGCCGCAGTTTCCCGGCACTTGGAAACTGCGGCACTTGGAAACTGGTGCTTGTGGTACTGCACAGCATGCAATTCTAGCCATGGGCATGCTGTGATTTGTAGTACTATAAACACCAGGTTTATAGTACTGGTGTTACGGGTTAAAGGCAGCCCTGAGCATGCTGCGTATTTTGACTCCAATCACAGTGGTTGTGTTTGAAAATGTCAGTTGTTTCCTGGCAGTAGCATTTCCTGAATCAGAAAATGTCATGTGTAACTTAAGCTGACAAGGTGCTTGCAAGTAGCTCTTTGAATCTCTAAAGATCTGTAACAAAAGTCATAATGTAAGTAGCACGGTGGGGGACGGCAGCGCGCCGTCCCCAGCTCCAGGAAGTCCGGCTGGTAGCCAATCAATTCTGATTGGCTGCCATCCGGTCACATGGCGCGGCCGCGAGCCAATCAGGGCTCATGGCGGCCATCTTGGAAAAGGGCAGTGCGGTGAGCCTTGCAGGGCTCACCGCAGCAGTGCACCCAGGCGCCCCTGCGGCGCCCAGGGTGCATTGCGGTGCCGTGGTGAGCCAATCAGGGCTCACCACGTCACCAATCCCATCAGCCCCTGCGGT
>WWET01005600.1:29322-45210 GCA_011038615.1 Limnodynastes dumerilii | reverse complement strand
CCAGCTCTCATCCCTAGTGCTGCTCAGCCCCCAGTTCCTGCCCAATCTGTAACTTGGTCCCCTAGTTCCAGCCCTGTTCCCAGTCTAGTTATAGCTGTAGTTAGAGGGGTAATAGACCCCTGTAGTATAGAGCATTAGGCTCTATAGGCGTTGATAGTTAACGGGCGCTAGGCCCTGTGTTAAAGGGCGCTAGGCCCTGTGTGTGGTTAGAGGGCATTAGGCCCTGGTTAGGAACAGGCATTAGGCCTGCTTTAGGTTGGCCGTTAAGCCCTTGTTTTGTAAAAGGGCATTAGGCCCTGCGTTGGTAGTGTTGGACACTAGGCCCAGGTCCGGTGTTAGGGGGCGCTAGGCTCCGATAGAGAGCACTAGGCTTCAGTTAGGGCAGAGTAGGGAGACACGTGGTAGAGGACCGGTAGGTGGTTCTGAGCGGGTGGCGGTGAGAGCGTCATCGGTAAGTATTGCCTTCGGTACTTTACGTGGTGTGTGTTTTTTTCCCCCCTCCTTACGGGTGCGGTGACAGAGCCGGAAGGCGTGGGAAAGGTTCCGTCCCGCTCGCCAGATAGTTGGCGAAAAAGAGGTGTCTGAGGCCCTGGCCGATGATGATGATCACCTCACCCGTACACTAACCTCCCCGCTCTCTCCCGCAGGAAATTTCCAACTGTTGTGTTGTTAATGCTTGACTTTGCTTTGCAGCATTAGAGAGCATCACACCCAGCATCAGGAGAGAAAATATCGCGCCTTCGCCGGTGGTGTCTGCAGGATCGGGTAGGACCCTCAAGGGAGGAAGGGGGCGGGCGTGGGTGTGGTTAGAACTTCACAGGCCGCCGCGTGCTTGCTTACAATGACATGATATAAGATTTATACCTAGGATCAAGAATGGTTGCTAAAATGTAGTGATCCCATTCCAAGATATTGAAACCCTTGTGTCCAGCTGAAGCAAATAAAGAACTTGATCTAGAAGTCCAACATACTTAGCATATTCACATATATCTCTGGCTTCTTCTCCATCAGTTTAATTAAGAGGATGACCTAACTCTTGATGGTAGCACCATGGGTTACAATTTCAAAGGGTTTCAGTATCTTGTTGGAGATTCTCCATTGTGCTGCTATAAAGCAACATCCCCCTTTGCCTATCTCATGACTTGACATGTACCTCTTGATTGATTGTTGTTATTGCTCTAGTTGCTGAATACTTCCTGGCTATTAACTCTTGCTTCAGTTGGTAGCATGGCAAATGGAACTTTTCTTGCAGCTGATGCAATGTTCTATATACGATTGCTGATTGCTGAAAATGTACCAAATTTTTTATGTGCCACAGCCAGCTTCTCCTGCACAGACCTGTCATAAGAAATGTTGTAACACCAAGTGGACTGTGTGCACAAAACATGGTATGTGCTCAGATGAGTGTGGGTCCCCATTGCGCACGACCCTATTTCAATAGGGCCGTTTGCTCCCAGCCAGTTCTGAACTGGCTGGCTGGGATATCCTATTCTCCGCATCCTAACCCTAGATGGTTAAGGACCTGGGACCTGATCTAGACCTCCATGTGTGTTTTATATGCAGGGAGGTCTGTAATTGCGTACGTGAGAGGGAAGTGAACTCCCATGTAGGTTCCGTTCACTTGGAGATCCGATACGTAACATCTGACATGTGCATGCACAGTGCCAAAAAGATACCCGACTTCCGCAAGCAGCTCTCCAGGCAAATCTTGATTTGGAATCTTGCCTCCACTTACTTTGCTGTTACAAAGGTGCACAGATGCCTTGACAACTGAGGAGGTGAATTTTTTTGGTTCTTTGCCCAGGCGTGACAATGGGGTAAATCCAGACCTAAGTGCTGGATTTACCCAAAAATTTGACTGGTGTAGAAATCTGGATTGTATGTAAGATCTTACTGTACAATTAACATCTCTCCCCATTACCATGGAGTGAAAGAGCTTCCACTTCCTGCTCTGTCCCGTCCGACATTAGAATTAGTACCAGGATGAATCTGGATCCTCTGGATTCAGAATTACGCCCTGGTATATGTAGTGCATTGCAAAAATGGGGACCATTTGTGATCATAGCAATCAGAAAACACCTTTGAGTAAATCTGGATGCAGATCAATGTCCTGAAGAGGACTTACGCCACAACATTTATAGATCCTAGATGTCACAGCCACCATGGGAAACTATTCAAATATTGGCAAACTAAATTAGTGGTATCACATTAACCTAAGCATCCTTCAGAGCCATGACTAAACGCAACCACTACCTAGTCCTATTTAATGTCTTTTTTAAATATCATTATATGAAAAAAACTGTTTTATTCCTGAACAGTCTTCTGTCCTGTATTTTTACATATAATTCCATGACAAGTTGCATAGTTTACCATTTTTTAAACTGAATTGCTGTTACAAAATGTTTGTTACAAAAGTGTTAATGTGTTTGTACAGTGTATATAGCTGTACAATAACCCACCATGTCTATAAACGGTTGGGTTAAGGTCGGTAAATTTGTAAGTATTTGCGCAAGGCATATTTGGTTTTCTACCATGTATTTCAGGTTGAAATTAAGTGGAAATCAGATGCACATGTTTTGAAATTCACAAAGTGGACTACAGAGGATAAGAGCACTCAAGAAGGAATTAGTGACCCTTATATGTCTCTTCTAGCCGCCATACGTAAATCAAAGCATGCAGGAAAGAGCGTCAGGGATTTGGTTCTTGAATTAGATCCACGTGTTGCGAGGAAAGGACAATCTATCAGCAGGATTGGGGAAATCGCAAAAAATGTGAAATATGACTTATTTTAAATCTAAATTTTAATTTCCAGGACTTTACTTGATGACAGCCCAATCTCCTTGCTGATTTCCATGTGGTGGACATTAGCAATACAAAACTCCTGACACCCAGGGATATTGGCCCGTGTTTGAGAGATTCAGTCCTGGGGTTCTGCACATAATTTAGGAACTCTCAATTTTCTATCACATTCTATCAAGAATTAACGCATTTTATTTCTAATGTTTATTTTTTTTAAAGGAGATGTTGATAATGCTAATTTATATTATATAGGTATTAATGTCACATGTGATATGTTTTTTCTGTAAATGATTTTTAAATTATAGTACAGTCAATCAGCAGATAGGAGCCATACTATTTTGCCATAAAAAGGAGCAGGAAACATTTGTATTATATTAAATCAATAATTAATAGACAAAAATGAAAACACAAAGTTATATAAATATGAGCTCACTGATTAATCAGGTCTGGCATCTGAATGACTGGCATATTGGACAGGTAAACCTATCTATTTATGCTCAAA
Source organism: Limnodynastes dumerilii (assembly GCA_011038615.1). Classification (NCBI taxonomy): domain Eukaryota; kingdom Metazoa; phylum Chordata; class Amphibia; order Anura; family Limnodynastidae; genus Limnodynastes; species Limnodynastes dumerilii. The sequence goes on along the minus strand of WWET01005600.1, from coordinate 41,909 downwards.
AATAAATAAAAAAAAGTCTTGCAGTTTAACATGTCTTATTAAGGTTACACTAAGAAAAAATCAATGGGGCCCTTGAAGCTTTACCACTCAAATGCCAAAAAGCAACGATTATGACATTAAGGATGGAGCCTTAATGGGAGTGATCTTTAAGCAATACAGACATACAGGCATTTACAGAATGGTGTAGCTGCTAATTCACAGATTTATGTGTTCGATTACCGGGGTACAGGAATTGTAAATGAGCTGGCATTGTATGTCACATGTTGCTACTGCTACTGAAGGCATTACACCCAACCACTGTGCTGTCACAATCATTTAATCTTTAGTTTGACCTGCACTGCTTGTCCCCATATCTGTAGTCACATGGATAGTCGGTACAATGACATTGTGTAGGCAACAAATTACTTTATTTCTACAGCTGTGTACAGCTGAGAAATTGATGTTCTGGAAAAATAGAATCTGACTGAATTTGGTAGTGTTGACACATGACCTCAAATAATTATCTAAAACTGGAAGACTTATTGGAAGATATTGGATGCAAATGTATTGCTAACATAGCTGTCATGGCTTCAGCAATAAGCTCCGAAACACAGGGGCAGCTGTCATACTTGGCTCCTCTAACAAAGGCTTGTTCCACAGACAATTGTTGTTTAGAAGAATCTTTGTCTGTCATCTGTGATGAAGACTCAGCAGCAGCATCAGCAGTCCTTTCACTCATAAATTCCTCAAGGGAGTCAGCTTGCCATAGAAAATTGGATTCAGGACTACCCCTGATCACTAATGAGGATGATGATTAAGGTGCTAGAATCTATCTATGCTGCTGGTAGCTGATGCTGGACTGCTTGTTATGACATATTATTTTACAGATTTAGATAAATTAGCTGCATGAACTTTTACTACTGGTCATCTTCACAATTGAAGAGGGCTCAGAAATGGTGAAAAGAGGCTTATCTAGGAGAATTTATAGGAATATCGGACCAGATTCAGATCTTAGAGTAAAGTCTGCGAAGAAATGTGGATGTACCTGAATATAAGCATGGAAGACATTCGTAAGAGCGATTCAAGGATGCTACAAAATGAAGTAAACCACACCCCTACACTCTGGACTGCCATGTACAGACGGTTCTCTAGGTGCGTGGATTTAAGTGCAGATCTGTTTCCTTATTGTGAATCACACGGAGGCCATCTAGGTACTAGTTAGTCAGCATTTACTTAACTGCAACTAAATGCAAATGTTGATTAACAACTCAAAGGGCCTCAGGAGCGCCGCGGAAGAAGAGGAAGGAGGCTGTCATCGGGTCAAGTCCAGAAGAGAGCAAGGAGCTGAAGAGAGCACCGGAGATGCCATTTCTAGCAACTGGAGAACAATCTGCAAGCAACTGGAGAAGAATCCCTGACAAGACAAAAAACTCCAAGCAACTCGTCCCAAGAATGATGACAGCAAAACAGTGAGTGTCAATTTTTTTTTTTATCATTTTCTACAACACACAGTACATTCATACACATTTAGTATAGTACACGGTGGCCACTGGAGGTAAGTTCACACATTATGGGGCATTATTAGGCAGTTTAAATGTTTATTTTACACACACACATATTAATGTAATAATGTATGTTTGGTGCACACTGTATTTTTTTTTGCTAACACCACACACAGCGCAGCATGTTTAGAAGTCTTACCATGCTAAGCAATGCTGAGCCTTGTAGTTTTATCAGCATAGCATGGGTAAGCCTTTCACCCATGCTGCGCTTTGTTTTTTATTTGAGTTTTTACAAAGCGACAGGGATATTTGAAAGGGCAAATCGCTGGGCTTTTCTATAGAAAAGCACAGTGATTTACCCCTTTCTAAAGCGATGCTTATCGACGGTGATTTCAAATCGCCGAAGAAAAGCGCCGCTTTGTGAATATGGCGATTTTAGAAAAAAAATCAAGGCTAAATCGCGCCGAAAAATCGAGCTTTGTAAATGAGGCCCAAAAAGCCTCTTTGTATTTATCTCTACACTATTATCTGACTATTAAATGTATTTCATGATTGTTCTTTTGCTATTATAATAATGCCACACTTAAGTTTAACCCTTAATATGCCTTGGAGCAATGCTCTACCAGTGAAATGTATGCTAATTGCTATTTATATACTTTTTTACAATTATGTTTACTTTTTTATATTTAAAAAATAAAAATAAAAAATCATTGTAATCAAATTTTTATGTAATGCTTTTTTAATGTTTTATGGAAAAAAAAAATACAAACATTTAAATTTATATAAATAGAAATCCATTATGTTGTTAGTGTTAAAGGTGTAGTGGCATTATATTTTATTTATTTATTAACAGGTTTTTATAGTGCCAGCAGATCATGTAGTGCTTTACTATTTTTAACAATTGGTATAAACAAGACTGAGTAGCAACAAACATAAGAGTGCCTTGCTCACAAGCTTACACTCTATAGAACAGAAGATTAGATACATAAAAGCAAGTGCTATATATCACACAATGGACCAGCCAGGTTGTATGTTAAAAGCTGTCAGTGCTTTCTCTGGTCCAGTCACACAGCAGTGTTATTAACAGAGATGATGGGATTTTAGAATAGAAAAAGAGAGTGCATGAGTTTGTGTTAATAATGTAATAGAAAGGTTAAGTGGAAAGAAAAGTGGTTTTTAAAATGGTAAATAAAGGAGGTTGAAGAATTTTATTTTAATTTTATTTAAATGATGACGTCAGAGGCCAGAGTGTAACTGATGTCATCATTTAAATAAAAGGCTGCCCCCTAGTGACAGAATGGCATTTGCAGAAGAAGAAAGAAGAGTAGGAGGAGCCAGACCCCGACATGGCAAGATCTGAAGAGCCAGAGGAGCCGGAGCTGAAGGGGAGAAGACTGCAAGCAAGCCGACGCCAGGACTCCAAGCAACAGATGAACATTCTTCACATCTAGTAAGGCTTCCAAAGACAGATGACAGCAAATGGTGAGTGAAACTTTTTTTTCATATATTTATTACACTACACAATACATTACATGACACCTAGTACAGGACACGGACCACCGGAGGTAAGTGGACACATTAGGGGTTAATATTAGCTAGGGAAAAGGTTTATTACACATGAACACATTGTATTTTTTATCAGTATGTTTTGTGCACACACTATTTTTTTTTTAACACACGGAGCACACAGCGCAGCATGGTTAGAAGCCTTACCATGCTGATACTGATAGAACTGCAAGGCTAAGCAATGCTGAGCCTTGTAGTTCTATCAGCACAGCATGGCTAAGGCTTTCAACCATGCTGCAGTCGGATTTGACACTCAGAAAAACACATGTCTACAAGATTTTTCTGGCTCGCAGGGTGAATTGCCACTAACTCGCCTTTAGGCAAGGGCGAATTGCTATACGGCGAGTTAATGGCAATTTGACTACGAGTTAGTCAAACCGGCCTTTATGAATACTGTGAGTTGTATGTCTTACATTGAAAAAATCACAGTCACGATTTTAGGGATGGCGATTTTCCAGAGGCCTAAACTCACGTGAGTTTACCTTTTGTGAATATGCGGATTTTATTGTCACTGCAAAGTCACGTGAGTTTAGGCGATTTCTGCAAAATCGCCCTTTTTAAATATACCCCTATAACCGGCGCAGGAGTAATGACAGAAAGGTTCTTAAATAGAGTCTGCTGTTCTATGATAGGACAGCCTAAGATCAGCCCCCTAAGCAGGAAGCGTTCCCCTAGCAACCAGGAACGCATAAGGAAATGCAAATGCAGAACGTGCGCCTAATCAGAGAAGCGGCACCACGAGGCTGGTAACTATGACGCTGTAACCAAGAGAGGTATCGGCAGGGGAATCCCCAGACACGCACCGCGGGAACCGAAGGTAAGCTGGTCAGGACGGGTGGCCATACGCATCGGCAGCTAGCCGTTCACCCGGCAGCTGTAACAGTACCCCCCCCCCCCAAACGAGGGGTTATGATACCCCTATGCTTGGGTTTTCCTGGAAATCTTTTATGAAAGTTTTTTTTTAATCTGTCCGCGTGCAGGTCTCTTACAGGAATCCATGATCTTTCCTCCGGACCGTGTCCCTTCCAGTGGACAAGTTAATGAATCTGATTTCTGATCCTCTTAGAATCAAGGATTTCCTCGACCTCATATTCTTCTTGATTGTCCACTAACACAGGAGGAGTTTTGACTGGATGATTTTGATGAAACCTTTTAGAAGTCTTGACTGGTTTCAGAAGGGATACATGAAAGGTGGAAGGTATCTTGAGGTTTCAAGGTAAATCCAGCCTAAAGGCAACAGGATTGTTCCTTTTGGAAATGCGGAATGGTCCAATGTAGTGAGGGCCCAATTTCCTAGAGGGTTGCCTTAATCTAATATTTTTTGTTGAAAGACCCTGTCCCCCACTCTGAAGTTACCTTTGGACCGATGATGCTCTCGTTTTGGTCCTGAAAGCTGTATTTTGAGGCACTGGTTGACTTTCCTCCAGATGATCTTCATGTTCTTAACCGTTCCTCTAACTCCCGGATGAGGGGTGGTGGTGACAGGAATGATGGAGTTAGCTCTCGGATGGAGCCCCTGGACACAAAAGAAGGGTGACACAGAAGTGGAGGAATGATGAGCGTTATTATACGCAAATTCCACTCAGGGAATGTTTTCAGACCAATTGTTTTTGTCAAGTGTAGCATCGTAAATATTGTTCCAAGGATTGGTTCAGCCTCTCGGTTTGCCCATTGGTTTGAGGATGATATCACGATGACAAGTTGACTTGTACTCCCAAACTTCTACAAAAAGCTCTCCAAAAATAAGCCACAAACTTCGAACCCCGGTCCGAGACAATCTCCAGGGGTAGTCCGTGCAGTCTAAGAATGTGTTTTACAAATAGGTTGGCCAGAGCTTGGGCATTGGGTTGACAAACAGCCGACCAGTGGGTGTCTGAGCTGGGGCTTGGTCTTGGACCGCCAGAATTCTGGACCGGAGGTCTTGCGTTAACTCAGCTATGATGCAGGTCGAAGGAATCATGGGTAAGGGAAGGAGGGAGGGACCGTGTTGTGGCAGAAATGCCCGGGATAGAGCATCTACTCCATGGTTCTGAGATCCAGGCCTGTATGTGATAATAAAATTAAGGCATGTGAAGAACAGAGCCTAGCGAGCTTGCCAAGGATTGAGGCATTTGGCAGACTCAATGTATGCAAGGTTTTAATGATCTGTAAGGACCATGATGACATGCGCAGACCCCTCCAACCAGTGCCTCCATTCCTCGAATGCCATCTTCTTGGCCAACAGTTCCCGGTTTCCCACATCGTAATTCTTCTCAGCAGATGAGAATTGCTTGGAAAAATAGGCACAAGGAAAATACTTGGATTCTTGTGGGTCCTTTTGGGATAGAACCACCCCCGCCCTGACATCCAATGCATCGACTTCAATAATGAAGGGAAGTTCCGGATTAGGATGTCTGAGAATGGGTGCAGAAACAAAGGCAAGTTTCAAGGCTTCGAATGCCCTTACTGCATTTTCCGACCAGTTGGTAGGATCCGCTTTTTTCTTGGTCACAGCAGATATAGGGGCCATCAGGGTGGAGAAGGACTTGATGAATTCCCGGTAATAATTGGAGAATTCCATGAACCGCTGGATGGCCTTGAGGTCCGTGGGTTGCTTCCATTCCAGAATAGCCTTCACCTTTTCCGGGTCCACGGCGAAACCCAAAGGGGAAATGATGTACCCCAGAAAGGTTATTTTGTCAACCTCAAATTTGCACTTCTCCAGTGGCATACAACCTTAACTCACGAAGGCGAGCAAGAACAAATTTGACATGTTTATGGTGTTTTTCAAGGGAGGGAGAAAAGATATGAGTATAAGTATGTCATCAAGATAGACCACTACGAATTTTCTCAAGAAATCTATGAACACGTCGTTGATGAAATCTTGAAATACTGCCGGGGCATTGCATTACCCGAAGGGCATTACCAGATATTCGTAGTGGCCTGAATGGGTGTTGAATGCAGTCTTCCATTCATCTCCCTCCCTGATCTGCACCAGGTTGCATGCCCCGCGAAGATCAATCTTACAGTAGATAACTGCTCCCTTGACTTGATTGAACAAATCTGAGATTAATGGCAGTAGGTAGGTGTTCTTGACTGTGATGTGGTTAAGGGCTTGATAGTCAATACATAGTCTGAGGGAGGCATCCTTCTTGCCAACAAAGAAAAACCCCACGCCAACCGGCGACTTGGAAGGGCAGATGAACCCTCTCTCCAGATTCTCTTTGAAATATATGTCTATGGCGGCTGATTCGGGTCGGGAGAGAGAAAAAAGTCTTCCTTTGGGTAGCTTGGCTCCGGAAGTGAGTTCAATAGCACAATCGTAGTGCCGGTGTGGAGGTAGTACCTCTGCTGCCTGTTTGGAAAAGACGTCTGCATATTCTGCATATTGCAAGGGGATCTTCTCCACCGAAAAAAGACCTACCTGGACTGGGTAAGAAATACAATTTTCTTCACAGGAGTCACTCCACTGAATAATTTCTCCCAGTGACCAATCAATGCAAACATTGTGGAGTCTGAGCCAAGGATGACCCAGGACCAGCCGGACTGAAGCGCAATTAGTCACCAGGAATTAAGGTCCTGATTCAGAGGCTGAAAATAAGAACTTAAAGTTACACCTGGGCAAAACCATGTTGATTTCAGGAGGAGTCAAGTTAATTTTATTCTATGCATGCAGGGAGAATTCTTTGCTTTTACTTAATGCACACAGATACCTGATCAGCTTCACTTTTAAACTGCTAATTAGACTTGAACTGGGAAACCTCACCTTTTAACTATAATACTGTTGCAACAAATGAAATTTGACTCCCCTGAAATCAACATGGTTTAGCCCAGGTGTAACTTTAAGTTCTTATTTTCAGCCTCTGAATCAGGCCCTAAGTGACTTCTGAATGACACATACCGATAGACAGTTGAATGGGCTCTGTTTTCAGGAGAATAGAACCTTCCGACAGTGGTTGTCCATCCAATCCCACTGCAGAGACAGGAACGCCCAGACTCTTGACCTGGATATTCATTGAGTGGACCAGTTCAATATCCAAGAAGTTCCCAGCAGCATCGCTGTCCACAAAAGCGGATTGTTGTTCTTTGCGATCCCTAAGGATCAGGAGCGAATTCTTTGAGGAGATGAACACCCAACCAGAGCTCCTCGCAAACCGGCTGAGTTACTCTTTTCCCGACTGCATGGGTTGTTTCTTCGGGCACGAATCTGCCCTGTGGGCCTTCCCTCCGCAATATAGGCTTTCTCCTCTTTGGGCAGACAATAAGAGCCAATCGGCATGTGTTCTTCCAGCACCTGGAATTCCTGAGGGATCTTTTTCCAGACGGCGTTCTTTCAAACGCCGGTCAACCTTGATAGCAAAGCACATGAAATCCTCCAGGTTCCTAGGGGCTGGGAATTGGATGATAGCATCCTTCACCTGGTCAGATAGCCTGATGCGGAATTGGCTACGGAGGGTCGGATCGTTCCAGCCACAGTCGTTGGTCCAGCAGGGAAATTCGGAACAGTAGTCCTCGGCAGTCCTTCTTCTTTGACGCAGGGAATGAAGCTTCATCTCAGCAGTGGATGCTCTGTCCAGATCCTCGCAAAGTAGGCCCAAAGAATGCGTCAATGGTCTGGAGTGCAGGATCTTCAGGGTGTAGGCTGAACGCCCAGGCCTGGGGGTCCCCCTGAAGAAGTGTGATGACTAAACCAACTCGCTGGCGCTCAGATCCATATGCGTTGGGTCGGAGATGGAAGTAGAGCTGGCAATTCTCCTTGAAGATATGGAACTGACTGCGGTGTCCAGAAAATCTATCCGGGAGGTTAATTTTAATATCGGAAGATGCTGCTGATGATGCTGGGGCAGGGGCTCGCGGAGCAATGGCTGAGGCCCTCATGGCCGAATTGACTTCCTCCTGATCATTGACTTTGGAGGTCAGGGTCTGAACCATCTGTCCCAGATTAGACACCTGGGTGATGAGAGCATTTATGGCCTCAGCCATGAAGGGTTCCACCGGGGTTTGCATGATATGGCCGGTTATAATGTTACGGCACTATGGGATTACCTTGGATGAGAACCGGGATGGCCGCAAGAGAGAAGAGGTGTGACCAAGTCGGCTGCCGGGTCACGGGAACCTTGTTATCAGGTGGTCTTCACCAGAGCCCCTGATGGTGGGGATGGATTTGGCTGCGCCCCAACATCAGGTCATGCCCCGTTGAACTAGACCCGTGAAAGGAGGAAAGGAAACCCAAGGTGGATACCAGACAGTGGAGGAAGGTGAAGTAAGGTAAGCAGGCATTTGACCAGGCCGGAAGGGACCGACCTGCGACAAACTACATGAAACACTAAACCAAGCACGGCGGACGAGAGGTAGTTCAAGGGACTGGACAAGACGGACCAGGGCTTGTACACACACACGCACAGCGGGGCCTCCGAAGAGGTAACATAAACAGGCACTCCAGGGATGATAAGGAGTAAAGGGAAGGTAGGTACAATAAGGAGGAAGAACCTTGACACACTGATGGAACTGAGGCAGGAATCACGGCAGGAAAAGGGGTCAAACAACGGTCAGATCACTAGGCTGAAAGCACTAGGCACACAAGAGATAGCAGGTCACAGAACTGGCAAAACAGACTCTATAACTGGCGCAGGAGTAATGACAGAAAGGTTCTTAAATAGAGTCTGCTGTCCTATGATAGGACAGCCTAAGACCAGCCCCCCTAAGCAGGAAGCATTCCCCTAGCAACCAGGAATGCATAAGGAAATACAAATGCATAATGCGCGCCTAATCAGAGAAGCGGTGCCACGAGGCTGGTAACTACGATGCTGTAACCAAGAGAGCTGTCGGCAGGGGAATCCCCAGACGCCGCGGGAACGGAAGGTAAGCTGGACAGGACGGGTGGCCATACGCATCGGCAGCTAGCCGTTCACACGACAGCTGTAACAGTAGGGAATTAAATGTGTGAGAGATGTGTTTGGGTTTAGAAGTCTGAGTAAAAATGAGTGATTGAAAGTAGGATTGTTTGGCATTGTCCAGGGCAGTTCTATAAATGTGATAAATGTTTGTATAAGTTAAAAAGTCATCAGGAGAGCAAGATTTGCGGCAGCAATGTTCTGCTTTGCTAGAACGGTTTTTAAGGTTTCATGTGTCATTTGTGTGCCACGACTGACATTGAAGCCATGGTACATGAGGTGAAGCTGCAACAGCTTGGTCAAGGACAGTTGCTAGGGTTTGGTTTAGGTGAGATAACTGTTAAATTTGGCATTAAACACATATATACAATACACACAGGCTAGCATCAAACCATACGTAAATCTACTTAAGAGTGGTAGAGGACTACCTTACCTTTTCCCATGCGTTTGCATACTTCCACAGGGCACTCACACCTATGAATCAGTCCTAAATTAAGAGGAACACCCATACTGTAGCCAGTGTTCAGCTCCTCTGCATTAAGAGTCTTGCCAATCTAGCCACGTGTACATGACTCCTTCCATTTTGTCCTAAATCTGCCGTTTGTGTCTGTGAATCAGTCAGTCTTGGTTTCCATGCATATATTTGAGTTTTAGGCATGCACAGTATATACGCTCATAAAAATATGCACTGAGATTCTGCACTTACTTTATTCTGAATCAGGTCCATTCTGTCTGAATCAGAAATGTCTGATTTACACCAACATTCGTGGATACCAATGAATTTTGTGAACCTCTGTGAACCTTGTGTTCTATTTGTCCACCTAACTTCCTCTCATACATTGTTTTTTGAGTTCCCTCTCTTATACCTTCTTCTTGCCCATGGTTTATTTTTATCAGTACACATTGAAGAAAAAATATGACTGCAAGATCTAGCACTAGTTCCAGATGCTGAACCATATTCACAGATACATTTTTGCGTGGTGTTACGTGTGTATTTTTACGAGCGGATTAACAGCGCATGCATAGTAACTTTTTCCATGCAAATTACGTAGTATTTACGCATGTAAGTACTTTAGGCACTGACTTGTGAATCGCACTTAGGGACATACGTACAGAGGGGCGTGGTTGTTTTCCATTTGTTAGAAGTTATGTAAAAGTGGGCGTGGGGAGGCATTTAAATGGGCATTTGCTACGTGTGTGCATCCCCTGTTCTGTAGACTAGTTTATTATGGATTTACACACAAAAAAAACAGGAAGACACAGGTGTGGCGGGTCCCTGCAAAGTACGGCCCTATTTTGATAGGGCAGTTCTCTCCCAGCCAGTTTGAAACTGATGAGGCATAGCAATCAATCCCTGGAGCACCGAACACAGAACACAGAACTTTTGGCGGTCTCTATTTCTGAAAGCAGCCCATCGTAGTGGGAACTGCAACTGGTGTGTGACAGTGGGCCTGATCCAGACCTATGCCCGCCGATCTGCGCATGCGCCGGGCAGATGTTGCCCGGCGTAGCTACGGTAACACCCGATCAATGATAGGAACAGCGTAGGGACGCTGAAGGGGGCGTCCCCCTAGCGTCCCTACGTTAAGGTTAGTGAAGGTGGGCAGGGGGAGGTAATATAATGAGGGAGGGAGGGCTTAGCGGAAGTATGCTCGTGTGCGAGCGTATTACCCATTGCTTATGCCGGCTGAAGTTATGGTAGCCTTCAGTCGGCGTAAGCAATGGGAAATACGCCTGCACAGGGGGAGTGTCGGGGAGAGTGGACGCCGATACGCTGTGCTTTAGTAAGCACAGCGCATCGGCATAGGTCTGGATCAGGCCCCGTGAGTGCAACTATTAGTGACAAGGAATAATTCAGCTTTTTGACAGTGCAGTAAAAATTTATTTGTCATTGTACTTTCAAACTGATATTTATATTAAGTGTGATAAGTGACACTATTAGTGACAAGGAATTAATCTGCTTTTGGACAGTGAGTTATTGTACACTATTTAAAATCAGATTGGTATTGCCAGATATAGTGTGTGAAAGCAAATAAGTCATAAGTCCCACTATTAGGAAAAATTCTGCTTTAAAACAGCAAATAATTTTTTTATTTTTACAGTTACGGTTGGATATCAGTACTAACTAGTACTAAGGACTGTTGGGCAGAGCAGAACTGTAGATTACAATAAGGCACACACAAAAAAAATAATATATTATTATATGCCTTGTACACTGAACAGTACCACCTCCAAACACACAATTCACTATGTAGCAACTAAATGAAATGAACACCACTTAGTTGTCAATTAGTTTTGTTCTAAGTGTGCAAATATGGAATCAATTTTAATTGGGTAGTTTAAAGGTAGGTGGGATAGGGTCAGGTGATCAAAGTTATAAATTGTATCTGTTAGCAGTGTCTTCACCCTCTTTTGGAAAATGTTTTCCCTCCCTCCCAATTTAAAGAATGTATTTTAACATGTATTAAATTTTCTTTCAGATTAGACATAGTTCTGGAGGTAGAGGGTAGTTGTCACCATTTGATTAGTTAGCTCAGAGAAAAGAAAGGGGATGAAATATCTGAAAACAGAGGTGCACCCTTTTTGTGAACACTAGGTCACCTTTCCTATGACGGGGTCCTGGTCTGCTTCCTCACAAAAGTTAAGGTGTGCAAGCAAAGAGGTGGAGCCAGAAATCTTGTGGGGTGGTGAGGGTGCTTTTATTTGATGACTTATCTGCTATTTGCCACCTTGCTCAACCCTAAATTTTATTGTCGGCTCACAATTTAATTAAATTTAAATTCAATTAACCTATGTGCAAAGCACCTGAGACTGGATAATTATGGGAAAATAGTGGGCCGCTAGCCGATGACGTCAAGCCGGCTATTTGTATTTACAGCGCATGCAAGCAGAAGATGTTATGCCATGTAACTCCTAACATATATACCATCAGCATATATACGAACGAAGGGATGGGGGCATCAATATGACACCTCTAATTACGCTTTGGAGGTAGAGGGAGGCATTTAAGTTGGACAGTATAGGCTGGATTTGGCCGTCACATACGTAAATCCATTACGTGCGTCAGTACTTATACTATGAAAAGTTAAGGTAGGGTTTGGACAGAGTAAAACGGCCAAAGAACGTACGACCGAGGGGAGTGCTTAGGACTGCATAGAACTTTCTACCCCAATGTTTTTGCTTCGATCTGAGATCCAAATTTGGCAGGGGGAACTAAATCCCACTTCCCGCCCACAAAATTCTGATCTATCAGATTTCACCCAGTCCAAGTGCTCATTTATAATTTGTACATGGAGGTTTATATATGTTTTGAATACAATGAAATATGCACTAATTTACTCAAATCTTCAACATCCACTTAAGCCACTTGAAATTTGAAGAGGTATTCATTACATCTGTCAACATTATAAAGCACTGAAGCGCCAGGTATGAGACATTACATAGAGTGAGCGGGGGACTGATGTAGGCAGTCAGATGTGTTTATCAGTCGTTTGTAAAATAATCCCCATCTTAATTAATGTAGTGTATATGGGCCTGATCCAGAACAACGCCCGCCGTCGCTGCGCATGCGCCGGGCAGATGTTGCCCGGTGTCACTACGGCAACACCCGATCGTGGATCTGGCATCCGTAGCAGCGCCGTAGGGACGCTGGAGGGGACATCCTCCA